>VZRN01005010.1:1658185-1673822 GCA_013397935.1 Dasyornis broadbenti | reverse complement strand
TGGGTGGGATCCTTATATGTGGAATGAATACAGTCATGTTACAAAATTTAAAAAACACCTGAGAATTCCTTTTGCAAGTGTCTAAACTACTTAGGTATTGTACAGTACAAAGGATCAGTTCATTATTTCTTGCTAAAACGATAGAAATGGAAATCAAGTTACTTTTCAGTATCTCTAAAAGTAAAGCTTCAACTAATACAAGATACATATAGAAAACTTCTCAAATTAGCTAATAATTCATAAGGATGTCTTCTACTTTTTAAGCCTTGCTTAAATTAAAATTATTGATCTTATCTTAATCTTTTGAAAATAAAATAGAAAAGGGGTTGGTATAATTTTTCAATTCTGTTTTCCAGATCTTTCAGACCCTTAAAATAGATCAAAACCAAATATGTGATTCTGAGGAAAGGTGTGGGTCTGAAAATTAAAAAAATGGTATATTGCAAAACTTTCAGAGAACAAAAGGTGAAAGGAGGGATAGAGTTTAGATCATCTTTTTGATTGCTATTTGGAACTAAGCTTGAAAAAGCTCCAGTGATTCAAAGCACTACATTAGCACTTTCTGTGTACATACTTATTCTTCTTGTAGCACAATCACAGAGCCTTGAAAGGACTGGACAAGCAGGTTTTTACCAGCCCTCTGATGACAAGATGCTTGTTAGCTACCTCTGAGACTCAGTGTGCCAGAGGATCAGTATTTGGAGCCTTAAGGGGGTAAATCGTGGTTGTTTGGCGGTGGGTTTATTACTTTAAAAAAAAAAAACAAACAAACAAAAAAAAAAACCCAAAAAAGAAGTGAAGAGCTATGTTTTCTATGTTTATCTAGCATAAAGCTTGCTATGAAAAGGGAAATGTAGCAAAACTAATGCTGTCCTGTGTCCTCAAATATTCTTGCAATCTTCACATCTAAAATACAGTGTGATTGCAGGTTCTCAGTTTTGCTCCAGTTTAAGTTAACAGCAAAGCTCCAACCATCTTTAAAGTGACTGAGTTAGGATACCTCAACTACTCTCATAGAGCAGCAGTGAAAGAAAAGGTTTGTATACCCTGTTTACAAACATATTAGTATTCTGGTTCACGGCCATAGCCTGGCTCTGTATCAGCCTTGAATTTGAACTCTGGGGTTATTAAATCCTCATCATGTCCTCAGACCATTTGATCTAGACCTTGACATCGTCCTCTTCATAAAAAAGTGAGAAAAGAAATTAGTTTTAACATGAAATTGATTTCCTAAAATTCCATGAGACTGCTTCTCCTCGTGATACTTCGCTAACAAGTTAACGATCCCATTTATTTCTTAATCAATACACAGCAAGGGGCCCCAGTGACTTACCTCTCAGGCTTTAAAAACATCTATAATTTTAGCCTTGAGGATGCCTTATAAAATTGGAACATGCAGTCATTTTCATTCTCTTCTTCTGAAGAGCAGATACTTGCAGTTACAAAGGAGTTATCTGTTCATTTTATACTTGGAGGCTCAAAGTTAGGACAGTTCAGTGCATTTTTGCTGTGTCACGTTTGGACAACAGATTTTAATTACTTTATGTCCTGAGTAGAAATTTAGTACTTCTGCTTGTTTATTTATTAAAAAAAAAAAAAAAAGAAAGAATGCAGGGAAAGTAGATATACTTGGAGCTAAGGGATTTCAAATGTGATTTATTTGTGCAATAAAAGAATGTTGCTCGATGAAAGAAAGATAAAAAACCTGAGATCTTCCCAGCTGTTTATTGTAATATGTATTTGTAATTTGTATTTGGACTTTTTGTTTAATATCAGCCTTGTTCAATTGCAGTAGAAACTACAGCCAATATAAAGAAGTAATCTGCTCTTGAGACCTAATTCACCACTCTGCAAAGCACTTTGTATGCATTTTTTAACTAGTATTGAAAGACTCTAGTTATTCTGTAGTGGTAGATGCTACATGTGAGACCTAAGAACTGATTTTGGCTTTGTTTACTGTTCACCATTAATACTTCAGCTTTGTGAGAATATCAATAAAATTTTAAAAGTTTCATATTTGTGATTCTTGCAGCTGTCCTGTGAGGGGTCTGGAGTTGGACTTTGATGATCTCTGTGGGTCCCTTCCGACTCAGAATATTCTGTGATCTTTTCTTCTTCTTTTCTTTGTAAGTGCTCAGGGCTGCAGACAGATGAAGCCATCTGCTGCTCTCTTAGATACAGTTTCTAGAAGTGAATTTAAATGAATGCTGAAGTCACTCCTTAATCTCCATAGAACAGTCAGCCTGAAAATGGAGCACTGCTAGGCTTTTCTGTGTAGGGACGATTTAAAAAACACTTACTGTCACGAATAGTCCTTTCTTTCTCAGGCCCCCACAGTAACATGCACTTAAGACTTATGGCTACCTTTAAGCAATGAATGGCTTTATTGACTTCACGCACTAAAGTGCTTTACTGGATGAAGTTTATTCAGGGGACTTCTCAGATGAGAAAAGGTTTACAGAATTAGATACACAGACTGACATGAATAAATTTCACCAGAATGTAGTTAATATATCTAGTAAACAGTTTGGGCTTTATTTGTTTGTTTTTTTCTTTTGTTTGTTTGTTTGTTTGTTTTTGAGGGGAGGGTGAGAGAGATATTACTAATCTAATGAAGATACCATAAAAAAAAAGATTTACAGTAGAATGAAGATGGTATAGAGGAAAAATAGAACAGTAAATGTAGGAGGAGAAAAAAAGACAGGTAAGTAAAAATAATTATGTAAGTAAAATTATTTTCTAATTTTGTATCTGGCATATTGATTTTGTCTCAAATCAAATGCAAACACAGAATTAAATAAGCGCAGCTTCTGTTTATAACATGTTCAAAAAGGTTGTGTATTGCTGGCATTTGCTGTTTCGAGCTTATGGATGCATGGCTCCTCGGCTCCTGCCTGTATTAGATCTAGTTGGAGTCAAAAGGCTTTGTCTGCACAGATGCACAGTTTCCATTTCCTTGTCTGAAACTCAGATTTTACCAGTCCATTTTGCTGATTTTTTTTCCCCTGATTTCTATTGTTATTCAGGTGTACATCTGTGAAATATGCTATAAAATGTGATATGCCAGCTTGCTGTACTAGCTGCAACAGGTTTCAGAAATAACCCTTTGAGCTCACCACCCTTTCTCAGTGATGTCATTAAGGGAGGAAAGCCAGTTCCAGCCTCCTCCAGTTAAATGCTTTGAAGGGGAAAAGTCCTTTTTAACACTTGCCTGGTGCATGCTGGTGGTCCTCTAGTGTGTGGTATGTATATCTTCTCTGTGTAGGTCTGTGTGCGACTGGATTTCCCTGTTCTGGGACCTTCCAAAAAAATTTAATTTGCTCTGGGGAAGCTGAAGCAAACAAGCCCTTTGCTGGGAAGCTGTCACCTGGTAGGAACATCCCCCGAGGAAAAAGGACAATGACATGTGACAGCCACCTACATATACTTGCTAGGCATGAAGACTTTGTTAAAAAAGATTTGTAGTCTTCTTCAATAGATTCATGCATATATCAAGAAATGAGTAAGAAGAAATATCAATAAATTTCACCCTCTTGCTAAATTAGAGGGAAGGAAAGAGAAAAACTAATTTCTTGCAGCCGTGTTTCCACTGTTGTGGTAAACCTCATCATCCTGAATAAATATTTGAGCACTACCATGCTATTAGGAGTTAAAGCATCAGCAGGAAAACTAAAGTTGCTATGTCCTGCCATTGTAATGCAATTCCACACTTCTGACCTCTTCTCAGACAGGACAGAAAAGGAGTAGTTTCAGGATAATATCTGTATTAGCACTGCAAGAGTTCTTGGTGTGCCTGGTTTTGCCAGCAGAATATCCAAGGCATGGGCAGTGAGAAAGCCTCAGTGTGCCCCAGGAGGTCTGTGAAGCTTGGGTAGGAGGGCAGGAAGCCTGCAGGACACATGTGAATTATTCCCACCCCTGGGATAGGGCCATGACCACTGTGGGTGGCCTGAGAACCCCCGTGTCCTGCAGTTCGCAGACAGCCAGGAAATACCACACATCATTCATAAACTGTTGGAAATTGAGTTGTTGCTTACCTGTACCAAAGGTCTTATGAAGACTCTCAACCAGTTTAGGACAATGAACCTGGCACCCATGTTGACTTATTTTGGTGAAATCAGTAAGACAACAGCATTTTCCAAAAATTTATTGTGGTTGCAAGCTGTACATAAGTTGTTTGCATCACAAATTGTGCCAAACCACACCACCATTGTTACAGTGCAGGCAATTCTGTGTTGTTTACAGTAACACTCTCTAGTCAGTTACTGATTTAAAGCAATCAATCTATTATAGCATTGCAGTGCCTCTCAAAGATAGATTTTCTGCATGTGTGGCAGGGATTATTAAATTACTAAATGAATTATTTGTCATTTTCATTTTTATTTACATTTCCAGTTTCAATTCACACTTGTAGAACATCATATTTTACAAAACAAACTTTGCACAATCAGGTAATATAGTTCCATTATCTTTTATCTTATCACTCAATTGCTACGTCCCAATTAAGTATCTGAATAACTAATGTAACCAATATTAATTTTTTATTATACCTATACAAATTCTCATTTCATAAATAAAAATAAATATGTAAAGCATTTAAATCCACGTACTTCAGAAGACACACAAATGTATTGAAAATGCCATGGTGCTTTTTTGCTATTCTGTGTGCTTCCAAATGTGAAGAACCTGATTGTTGCCTTTTGGGCTTTTTTTTTTTTTTCAGCCCCTACACACCGGAGAGTAAATCTGCCTTTTTCTGCTTGTGGTGATGCCTTAAAGAACCTGGCAATAAAACAACACACTTTCCAGATATCAGTATAGGGGATAATATAAAGGCTGGTCTTTATTGGAGGCCTCCAGGGCCAGATATGGAAAATGTCCACAAAATGCCCACCTCCCTACAAGGTGAATACAGTTTTATAAGTTTAGCAAATTATCATACTTGACAAAAATCACCAATTAGAGACATAAGAGGTGAGGTAATTCTTCCTTCTCTAAATCCTCCCCCCTCAAATGGAAACTGAATTTTGTTTATGAAAATGTGTCTCGAAGAGCTGTTTTCAGCCTTGGTTCCCCAGGAAGAGTCAAGATAGGATAGAGGCCTTGTATCTCCTGGGGCTTAGAGCTCAGGAATATTTTTTGTCTTTCTGCCTAGGGAAAAGGTAGGGAAAAGTACTGGGACTAGCTACTAATACAGTAATAGGCTACAAATATATGTGTAAAGAATACAGAGAATATATAAAAGGAAGAAGGCAAAAATCAATCCAGCATCAGTGGGGTGTTGTTTAATTTAGACTTTAATGGAAAAATAGAGTCTGTGCTGCTTCCTGCAGAGGGACAGTCGAGTTTTTCAGTTTACCTCCAAGCATATCAGAATTCCAGTGTGAGCCAGCACTGTGCATGATTGTTTCTGTGCTTTAACATTCTGTGCTGTTTCCAACCCAGCCACTTTTTTATACACTTACTTAGAAACAGGTCTGAGGCAAAGTTTAGAATATATGAGCTCTGGGGTGGGGTGGGGGGGAAATGGAAGAACTAGGCTTGTACCATGACGGTGTGGTAGAGATCCTCATATATGTAAAAGAAGATGTCAATTAGAAGAAAATAAACTCTCTTTGTGCTAACTAGGCATAAGCAAAGTTAAAACCATAAGTGGCAGTAAAGGACACAGGAATTTCTTTTTATCTAGAAGGATAATTAGACATTCTAGTATAAGCCTTAAGTACCAACTGATCATCTAACTTAAAGAATAAAGCAAATAAAGTTGACAGGAATGATTGTGGTACTCTTGGTTCCCAGTTGCTGCAGGAATTTGGATGTTCCCAACTCTCTTCCAAAATCCTGCTGTATAGTGATGGTGAAATATGGAGTGTTTTGGGATGTAGTCTTCAGGCATGTATGCAGCAGTGTTTGATTCAGCCATAAGAGCAATGTCTACTTCTACAGCTATCAATATTCAGTGGAGTAATTCCTACAATGAAAAGTACACTTATTTTTTAAAAAGAGGCTTCCAAAACTTGACCGGAAAAAAAAAAGAGAAAAAAAAAAGTGAATTATAAATGTAATTAAAATCTAGAAAACATGAGAAATATTTTCTTCATTTCTGTCTCTTATACTAGAAAAAAAAAGTTGATTTCTTCACACTGAATAATGCAAAGTAAAAACATAACTTTTTCTGTGGTATGATGGAGTCCAAATATTTTCATTAAGCATTTGTTGATAAGAAGGAGAGATCATCTTCAGTGGGGAGAGTGTTCTTTTTAATGTCACAATTGGTTTTTGGGGAAGAAAGGGGTTTTTTGCGAGTGAAAAGAAAAGCTGTTAGGCTGCCTGAGAAAATAACATAGTGTGATTGTATCTTGTAGAAAAATAAGAGAGAACAATCTTCAAACTCCTACACTTAGTTAACACTTATAGTATAATTTTCCCAGTTTCTCTCCAATTTTCAGCCTTAATCCTAGGATATGGTACTGCAGAAACATTACTGGGTTTTATGTCACTAATGAGCATGTACTGTGGATTATCATAGCCTGTTTCCATATGATTCTGGTGCTTTCTTGACTAACTGGCAATTAAAAGAAAACAAGGCAAAAAGACAAAAAGAAAAAAAAAAAAAAAATAAAACCTCAAATCAGTTGCCAGGGAGTTAAATATGTTGTGTCCACCCCTGCCTTTCCTTAGAAGGGAAGAAAGCAGCACAGATATGACAAGGATGTGAGCAAAGTTCTTTTGCTTTTATATCCCAGTGGTTTCTATAGCCTTTCAAGAAGAAGAAATGGTTTCACTGACACTCTCAGCTAGCAGCTTGCCTTGAACCTTCCTCGAACTTGCTGCTTGCAAAGCTTTCCAAATTTATCCAAGACTTTCTAAGCTATACTGTAGTGGTCTGAGACGGACCTCCTTTGCTGGGGATCCCTTCTGTCTTGAACACAACACTTGCACAGCCTGCTAGACAGACAGGAGAGGGCATGAGTGACAGCGGAGCCTGAGGGGCAGAGCAGTAGCCCCACAGACTTCTCTGGTGTTATCAGCACCTCCTGCATGCAACACTTGGATCGTGTAGCAGCCATCTGTTCCCATGAATCTCCAGTTAAGATGAAAGCCGAAAAGTTTTCTTTGTGAGACACAGACAGCATCGTGTACTCCAGAATGTTTTGTCTGGTAGTTGATGTGCCATCTTAGAGTAGCTGCAGATCGCCTCAGGAGACAATTGAATTTCAGTTTCTCAAATTCTTGGTGTTTGTTAACGTACTGAAGGATTGAATGGTGGCATAAAAGTACAGCACAGTCCTCTTCTCCATTTTCTTTTCCCAATCTTTCCTACCAGTACTTTTAATCTATTATTGGAATGATATTTTGTAAACAATTGACTTTCCTGGGATACATTTTTTTTTTCTGGTGTAAGATATCAGTGGAAAGACAAGACAAGAGCTCCAAATATGTCAATAGGTGCTTTGCACATGTTTGGATTTTGCTTGCACAGGCCAATGTAAGTGAAGGTTATAGGTTTCATTACGGTGGAGTGTACATAATTGTCTTTAAATGCATTCCATAAGAGGGTTTTTTTAACTTTCATTAAACTATTTTTCTCAGCAGGGAGCTGAGCCACAGAGATAGTTTTGCCTTTCACCCAAGTCCTGTTCTAATGAATTTTACCATTTCAAAAAAATTTCAAAGTAGTCAGTACTTTCACAGTACTCAGTCTCCTGGCATTTACCTAAATTATTGCTAATTCATGTTCATTTCTCTGCTATTATGTCGGCCACTTACAGAATGAGCATATTTCACAATATAAAAAAAAAAATAAGAATCACATTTTCTATTTTCTTGAATTGTTATTAAGTCAATTCATTTTGCCATCATTATTTGAACTACTTACATTTGAAAAGTAGTGGAATGCATTTCCTTCATTTTTAGGGTATAATTAAGATTTTGAATGATACTTTTGGGGAAGTAATCCTACTTTCTTTTTTATCCTCTTGCTGGCTAAGCTGTTTCCCTTTAAGAATGAATGGGTGTTAAAATCCCTTCAGTTTGACATTTTGAATAAAAAAGAACAAACATATCCTTAGGGAAATGGTCTTTGAGCTCTTTGAGCTCTCAAAAGAAAAGAAAAGGAATAGGAGAAGTTATTCCTTTTTCTGCCCTTGTACCCTACACTTTGCCAGTTTTGAGCTTCATTTTCACTGTGTAAAAGCCTGTGTTTGATCATGTAATTAATAGTTATGTTATCCATCCCTTTCCAAAATCCTTGTGAATACAAAGTACTGCAACTATACTGTAAGAGCTGATAGAGAAGCAGAGATTGAATAGTCTCCTTCACAGTTACAGGGAGTTACTCTGCAGTAGTTTCCTTAGCTTGTATTTCCAGCTCTACTGGCTTCTGCTGCAAAATCTGAGAATACAAACATTTACATCTCCAGCACCTATGTTTTCCTCCTTGTAAAGCACAGACAATAAAATTCCCTGCCATCAGGAAACCTTGTATGATGAAAGTATTTAAAGCCAAAGTTACACAGTGAGAGGTGGGTGAAAACCTCTCACTGTGACAGGTTTTTGAAAACTCTTCTCTTGCATCATATAATAGGGAAACGTGTAAAACCACAGCAAGCAAAGTTATTACTTGATAGATATTTTGGAATTGTTTTCCATCAATTCCCATCATCGTACGTTCTTTGTCACAGTACAGAGGGACAGCTATAAGAATAAATTTAGTTAGTGGAAGTATTATAGGGAAGAACATTTGTCTGCATTCTCCTACTGGTCTAATGTTTTACATTCCCTTTTCTTTATTACAAAATGAAAAGAAGTAAAAGAAAAACAAAACTGACAACAATTCCCCAAAAATCAAAAAGGAAAAGGGTCAGGTTAGTTCTTTCCTAGAAAATTTAACCAAGTTTTAGTGGCAGAGAGGTTCCCTCTGAGAAGATGTGTTCTGTGTAGTTCAGGAACATTGTTATCTCCTGTAGCATTGTCCTCTTGATAGGATGTAGCATAGAGAAAATCTATCCATGTCTTGGCACTCCCTTAGGTCTCTTCTCTAAAGAGTTGAAATAGAAGAGAAAGAGGAAGACAGAAGTTTGGTTATCTACATAGCTTAATTCTACATTCAGTGATTTGTCATCCCTTTAGTTTAATTTCAACAGGCATAAAGAAGCCACTTCCTTGTCAGGGTAAGCCCTAACGCTACACCCCAAGTGCCAGGAAATCTCATAAAAATCTCCTGACCTATCAATCACCTTCTGTGATTTTTGAACAATCTAGTCCCAGATTTTTTGCTGTTTATGCTTGGTTACTGACACTGCTGTGAAAGGTGATGCAGGAAGACTGCTTGGAACACTGTTAAAAAGAAAACAAGTGCAGCTTTTCCTCAAGGGGAAAAAAAGAAAAAGGCCTGAAGGTCTGCAGGACATGATTTGCTGACCTATACCTTTCTGTGTCTCTGTGAAGCTCTTTTCCCAGGAACACCCAGCAGATGTTCTGAAACATTATCAGATATAAAGCACACAGTATGTCATTAAGGCCTTTTTTTTTTTTTTTTCTCACAAAGCTTCATCTCTTGGTTGTAAAGATCACATCTTTATCCAAAAGTATGTTTAGTTGTATGAAATTCTGACTTTTAGCAAGAAGTATTAAGGGTAGTGGGGAAAAGCTAAGGATATATACGCATGCATTGTTAACTTTAATGCCTTTTTAAATGAAAATATTCTGAGGAAATGAGGCAAAATCTAAAAGGCATTGCTAGATGACTGCTTTTTTAATCAACAGTTTTGACTGTCTCTTGCCAAGTGGCTTTGCATGTTTTTATTACAAAGGGCACTTTTTCTTATTTTCCGAATTTGAGGTATACTACCTATACTAAGCGTAATGTGCTACTATGCTGGTAATGGTGGTGCTTTCTATCTAAAAATCACTATAAATTTGAAGAAATTGTCTTGGATTTACAATAATTCCAAATTTAATTCCAGTATCTGATATTATAGATGCTACAGATGCCATGTGGTGCAATTTTAAGTCAGAGGACAGAGGCTTCTTCCCCATTTTTTCCCTGGCAGAGAAGAGGGACATTAGAGATGCAGGGGATTTAGCTGACAGAGAAAACTGATGGGAAAGAAATCACAAATACTGTGTCTCTGTAATATAAGAAGAGCACAGGGACAATGATGTGTCAAGGGATGGGGTTTGGAGACACATCTGACTGGGAAGCTGCACCGTTACCTGCAGATGGGGAGCTGCTCGACAATCCTGGTTTCAGTCCTTGCACAAGGGCTCGCCCAGTGCTAGAAGTGCCTCCTTGTCTTTCTGCCTACAAATTTGGCAGCTGAAGTTTGTTTTAAAAACATTAACCTTCTACAAACACCTAGTATTATCAACCAGCCACTGTTTCAAGATCTTATTTGATAGACACTCAGCAAAGTATGTTGCTTGAGGTTTTTAAGAAGAAAATGTGCAGTTTTTTGAGGGATTCCTGCAGGCAGTCTTAGTACTGGTCAGTGAAAATGGGGCATCTTATAACAGCCCCAGCAAAGTAATTTATCAGATCTTCTCAAATGTAATGTCACTTTATGCCAAATATATTGGTCAGCTCATGAGAGGAATCTTATAGGAGATAATTAGTAAATTGTCCTGAAGTTGAGTGGGCTTTTTCTCCAAAGTAGTTAGTCTTTGATACATATCACAAGAACCTCTATGTGAAAGAAGTGTCAGTCTGTACAAAATTACTTTCACCAGGCAGCTCCCTCTGAGGGTAAAGGAGTTTGTTTGATTTTTGTCTGCTAGTCTGATGACATGAAATGTAACCTGTAAGTACAGTATTCTGTGTATCCTGGATTTGTAGGACATAATATGAGATGTCCAATACTTTCAGATTTGAAGTCAATATCTTGTCAAATCTTAGATCACATCAGGTTGATCCTGAGGAAATGGAGATACTAATCTATAAAAGAACCTGCATTATATGGAAGATTCCCTTAAGTTGGAGTGATACTTATGTCTTGCAGGAGAGAATTCCTTATTCTCCTTTTTCTCTTTGTGGAAAAACCTAAAATCAATGACTCTAAGCTCTTGAGAATTCAAAAAATTAAAATTCTAAACTGTCTCTATTCCATTCATACATTCCTGTCTTAATTCAGAATATACAGATCCTGCGAGTATCTTTGGTAGATGTTTCTTCCTTCTAAATCACTAAAATTATCATAGATACACTTTTTTGCTATTATTATTCAAATGTTTTGATAATTTAGGTCCAATTTTCCTCTACAACCCAGAGAGCAGTCTCCCTCTTTCTCCTGTTTTATTTCAGTAGAGCCTATATTGTAGAAAGAAAATAACATTGAAATATTTATTGAAATATAT
The DNA here is from genome assembly GCA_013397935.1 of Dasyornis broadbenti. Taxonomy (NCBI): domain Eukaryota; kingdom Metazoa; phylum Chordata; class Aves; order Passeriformes; family Dasyornithidae; genus Dasyornis; species Dasyornis broadbenti. The sequence continues at coordinate 1,662,467 of VZRN01005010.1, read as the reverse complement.
ATGTTGAATGGTGGAATTGGTGTAGCAAACAGCTGGATAACTGGTGCAGAACAGTGTGCTTTTGATACTGTTCTACAAATGCTTAAAGAGTTCCTACAGACAGCTGATGATTAATAAAGTATTTCATTTATTTCTCTTTGCTGTTTCTATAAATATTGATTGTTAATTAAAGTAGTAGGTGCTACTGGATTGGATATACTCAGAGATGGTGTCTTATTCTTGATGTGAGACAAGAATTCTGGAAAAGTCAGGTGTTTACAAACAAGTGATCAGTGAGGTCTTTTGTATTGAAACATTCTCTTTGCCAGTGGAGTAGACGTCATGCATTTTATTTATCACAGATCTATAACATCCATTATAATTTCTTTACATTGTTGTCTATAATGTGGAATAGATTTGCTCTGGCACCAGATTACTGAATACTAAGTTGAATATTTATTTCCTTCCTGTGATGTCTGAATGCAAAGTAGCATTTTTAGGGCACCTTTAAATGCATCCAAATTGCAAGAAATTGTCCTAGGTTCCCACCGATTTTAACACAATATCCCTTGTGATCCATAAGCCCATTCAACATTAAAGTTCCATATGGCAATAATTCTCCTTTGGCCTGGGATTCCAGCTTTTATCCTTCTGCGTAGAGCCTGTTGCCAGGTTACTTATTTTCTAGCACTATTATTTGTGGGAGGTATAAGGCAAAGGTGGCTTCATATGTTTCCTGTAGTCAAGAAATGCTGGAAGTCTGTGATGTCAAGATTTTGGTGCACATTGCGGTGAGCTTCACTAGGCGTAGAGGTGCTGTAATTCCTGCCTGTGGCTAGCAAAGCAGAAAGTATATCTTGTCAGGTGCTTGTTCTTGGACCATTGTGCAGGGAGCAACTGCAGCCTGATCCGCAAGCGCTATTTGAATGAAAATTTCCCAGGAATGCTTTGTGCTAAATGGGAACAGGAGTTGACGAAGTGCAACAGGTGCTGACAGGGAACATCTTGAAATATCAGCAGCTGTGTGTTAAACCCTCAAGTGTCAGCATCTACACAGGAATCCTTTATGGTGGCTGTAGGTTATACCTGACACAAGACTATAGCTCCTGTCAGGAATGGTTTTATAAGTTTCCAGCCCCGAGCAAACAGGCAGAAATGTGTTCATTGTAGCTGCATCAATTGCACTGGTTCACAGCACAGAAAATTCATCTTGAGAGTGAAGAACAGTTAAAACAGGACTTCAAATCAAACTTCTTTTAAAAAATAGGATTTATTGAAATCTTTGTCTTGTTGTCTTGTCTATAATTAGATGATGCTTTGAAAAGAGCTTGGTAAATAATGAGAAGCTGATTCACCCAGGGGTAATTTTAGCCTCATTCCTGATTCAGACTTACTGTCAAAAACATGCAGAGGTGCTAGAAAACTCCTCCTAGCTTGAATTCATTATCTTCAAAAGTACTGGGTGCACCACATCTTGAAAGCCTCATATATTTTATTTCTAAAGAGTGTCTCCAATTTTTTCAGACAGCAGTTGTTACTGTGAACATCTGGAACTTGATGTGAAGCTGTGGCACATATAAATCATTACAATATTGTCTATAGGCAAGCAACAGTAGTACTGAAAAGTTAATGACAAACAAATTAAATGCATTCCAGTCATCAATGGTATTTTCATCTCCTTAGGGTTTCTTTCAAAACCTCTTAAATTACACTCTGGTTGAAAATGTTATGGCTCAGGGTGGGGGAGCAGAATAACAGCAAAACGGTAAAACCAACTTTGCAAATGTGAATACGGTATTCAGTTCTCTTTAAGCAAATAGATTTTTAAGAGGTGAATGGAAATATTGCCTGCATCAATCTTAAGGTTTTGTGAAGCCTTTTTTCCCTTAGTTTAGGAACATAAAAGTTGTCTATTTCCAAAATCTTAGTGCCTTGCTAGAGTTTCCAGTGATAGATTCAACCAGTTTTTCCTCTTTTGTCATTGGCATCAGCTGGTGCCATATGCCTGAATCATTAAAAATTATATAACCATCTAACTCTTATAATGTGAAATCTTATCAGCTAAAGAGGGGTGCATAGTTCCTAGTAATTTTTTCTGTCACAACATGAAGAGATTTTGGTGGAGCCAGGGCAGAGCAAAGAAGTCCTTCACACTCACATCATTCAAATTAAGAGGTTTTATGAGTGCCTGAGCAAGAACTGCAGGCAAGTTGTGCTCTGTAAGAGACTTCATGTATGGTGGGTGCTTTATCCACACAGTGTTTCGCAGAAGTGATGTCACTCCTGCATCACAAAATGTCTATGTAAATTAAAAATGCTTGCTAGTCATAGGGTAGTATACCAATAGGAGTTTCATGGGATCATTCAAATTTAGCTGTAGTTGATTTTCTCAATGTCACAATTTCTTTGTGTATTTTTTGGTTTTTTCAGGATGCAAACCGTGTTAGTATCTCAGCAGATGAATACCTGTTTTATGAGGTTTTTTTTCTGAAGCCTTCTGACAGTAAGCATGACAGGTGGTTTTAGAGCCTTACCTTAAAAAAAAAAAAAAAAAAAATTAGCATTTTTAAGTAAAAATGTTTAATTTGGAAAAATAGATATTTTAAAGCTGACTAATTGTCCCAGTTTGAGACAAGTTTAGGAGGAAAACACTTCCACCAAGCGTCTCCCCCACAGGAACAGGCCTCCGGCACCTCCTCCCCCCACCACAACAAACCTTCTTGGGTGAAAATGAAAAAAACCCTATTTTATTTAACAAACAAAACCAAATGCCCATAAAACATGGGAAAAAGAAAAGGGCTTATTAGACCTGACCGAACAGTCCGATACACTTTAGTGTCCTGTTTTCCCTTGGGCGTAGTTCCACCCCCCCACTGGGGGGGTACTGCGGGGCTGGGTGAAGTCCCTCAGGTGGCTTCCTGAAGGATTCTCACCTGCTTCCTCTCGGGTGTTGTCTGATGTCTCGGATGAGAAAGCAAGTCGAGAAAAACAGTCCAAACAGATAAAACCGAAGAAGGAATAGGCCTTCGCTGCTGCTGCCGCCGCTGCCGCTGGAAGCCCCAGAGCGAGAGAGCCCGAGCCGAAAAAAAAACCGGACCTCCCCGCCGTCTTTCCCCCCCGTCCCTTCAAGGCCAGACACCTTGGGGAGGAATTTCAAACAACCCGGGCCAGCAGAGTTTCTCCCAGCTTCTTAAAGTTACAGAACACATTGTCTGAGCAGAAAGCAGATGATATGGAATATAAGACTTTCATAATGTCACCCCAAGACACTAATGTGTATATATTATATGCTATTTTCACCTATTCTGGAGCTATGCTGTTTCATTTGGCATTCTCACAAATCCTCATTGGAACTAAGTGTGTGATAAAAGTAACAGCTTCTATCTCAGAAGTAAAACTGCAAACTTGTGTGGTAGTTACACCTCAGCTTGTTGCAAAGGAGGAAAAAGCTGTAATTTTAGTGCATTTAGAGTGCATAAGTTAGATGTCTTTGAAGAACTACAGACCTTTCCTTCATTTGTATTAACAGGAAGATCAGGAAGATGATCCTGAATGCAAAAGTTATGAGAGCCAGTTACTGCTACCCTTTGGCTTGGTGACAAGCAGTTTTGGTTTCTGGTGGGACTTGGCAATTGTACAAGTTAGTTGCAGTGCATGACAGTCTAGTAAAGGTAACTTAGAGATTGCTGAGTGACCCAGCCATGTCACTGAGAGCAGGATGAGTTGAGCCAGACTGATGTGTCTGGTAACCAGAGCTAGGTCAAAAAGTGCTGCCTCACACATTGTTCCTCTGCACAGTGCAAAGCACAGATTTCCCAAAGAACCTCTTGCCTTTAGCTTCTCTTCTCTCAGTCCCAAACCTACTGAACTAATGCTCTAACCTGGTGTAGTGGTTTAGCTTGGCCCAGGTTTTTCTAGTGGGGGGGCCCACAAAGATGGCTCCTCTGTGAAGCTTCTCAAAGCCTTCACCATGTCCAGCTCTGAGGTGATGGACATGCTGCTGGCCAAGCCTGGGCCAATTAGAGATGCTGGTTACGCCTCTGTGAAAAACATATTTAAGAAGAAATCAAAACAATGGGTGCATGCACTTTTCCTTAGCCAGAGGAGGAGGAGTAGGTGAGAGTATGTGAGGGAAAACAACATGGAGAGACCAAGGTCAGTGGAGAAGGAGGGGGAGGGGGAGCTCCAGGCGCCGGAGCTCTGCAGCCTCTGCAGGCCGTGGTGAGGCCCATGGTGAAGCAGGGGGTGCCCCTGCAGCCCATGGGGGCCCACGGGAAATGCTGAGATCCACTTGCCCCAAAGC
>VZRN01005010.1:1637588-1657993 GCA_013397935.1 Dasyornis broadbenti | reverse complement strand
GGGCGGGCTGCCGACGGTGAGACCCATAGCTACGCAGAGGAAAAGAACCTCTCCCCGGGCAGGGGAAGAAGATTCTGGGTGATGAACTGACCTAACCCTCCCCCCATACCTCGTTCCCTTGTGCAGCTGCTGGGAAAGAGGGAGGGGGGTGAGCGAAGAAACGGTGGCCTTGAAGGGTTTATTTTACCTCTCATTTACTCCTCTGACTCTGTTAGTAATAAATTAGATCACTTTGCAACCTAAGTTAGTCCTGTTTTGCCTATTCTAAGTGCGTCTTCTCCCAGGTTTCCTTATCTCAACCCATAAGCCCTGGGTGTGGGTGTGTTAATTTGGGGGTACCTGGCATTTGGCCAGGCTCAAACCTTGACATAATTGGCGTCCCAACGTGTGGCTCGAGAAAGTGGAAAAGAAACTATAACACCTGGCTAAAAAGCTCAAAATAATTTTACTCCATCTCCAAAGTGAAACTTTGTCTGTAACAGGTAAGGACCAGTGCTCTATTCATACACATATAAAATATTTTCCATGGTTCTTGCCTGGCTGCACAGAAACAAACATAAGTGACTTTCCATTTCAGCTACCTCAACTACCCAGTGCCCTGAGAGAGATGAAAATAGGCCAAGAATTTCACCTGATCATTTGTTCACATAGATAGATATAATACTGAAATCTTACACCAGTGTTCACATCAGTGAAGATATTTACAAATAATTTGCTCTTCACTGGTTTAACTTTTGTGGGTTGAGTTTTTTTGATATAGCCTTTATAATAGTAATATAAGGAGCGATACATCAGTGTCATTTTTGATCAGATTGTCATTAAAATGTCTGCTTTCAATACACACAGTGTCTGTGGCGGCTCTGCACAGGCTACGACCAGAATCTCTGCCTTAGACTCATTGTCACCAGGCATTATAGAAGTGATGAGCTCAGTCACAATGTGCTATACAAGTGGTTATCTCAATTTTCTGGTTCAGCAAATTACATTGCTCCAGAGGTTTTGTGGTAATGGTTTACTGTAATACAATGTAAAATGTAATGGTGTGGAGAATATTGGTGAGCAGCTAAAGGCCAAACTCATGGAGCTGTTTGAGCTAATTCAGAGGTAGTATTGGAGGTTGTAGTAACATCCTTTAATACATTCAGTGCTAAATATAAATTCCCTTAATCGGACTGAAATAGCATGCAAAATATGAAGCGCAGCATCTCTGTGGTAGTCACAATTTCTTCTCTTTGGTCCAACTGATAATATTTCAAAGGTTTAGAGACTCTACTGTAGTATACTTGATGGTTTTCATGGACCTTAAGACTGTTAAAGTGTCAATATTTTGGTATGAAGCAGAAGGTGTTGGCAAGAGGTGAAGACCGTTTCAGACCCTGGTTTTCTAAGGCTTTCTGGTCCTACACAGTGTTGAAAGATGTAACTAGGAGAACCCTTTTTTACCAAAGTCATAAGCTGTATATTAGAATAAGCATATAGATATGAAATTGAAAACTATGTAAACAAAAAGCCCCACACAATGCCTTGTGACAAAACAAGCATGAACATGAAAACAATGTAATATAATGCAATGAATCTTGGACACTTTGCACATATCTCTGAGAGCTCTGAAAATAAGACTGGGTTTTGAGGTGCATTTCACCTCAAATGAGCAAAAAGTAAGGTTTCTCATAAGCCATTTTGACATCAGAATCACCTACTTGGCTTCAAATATTGCCTTTGTTGACAATGCATCCAGACAATCCATGAGTAATTCTAAAAGTTTCCATTAAATTTTCTCACTGTTTCCCTGTATTCCCAAATCTCTCTCTACCCCTTTTTGACTACTGGTTTCTCTCTGTTTTCTCTTTCCTTTTTTGTTTCCCTCCTGCTTCCCTAGGGAGATTAGGTTCATGGTAGTTAAATGATTCATAGAAACAGCTCAGAATCAAAGCTAGCAGATCTGGAAGTCTAACACACTAGGCTGAACCACTGGGCTGCTTTCAAATTTCGTCTTTCATCTTACCATGCCCCAGCTATCTGCCAGTTAACACTCTCAGCTTGGATGTTCCCCTGTTACAATCAGATGGCAAGAGGGTTACTCTGAATGGTAAAATAGAGGATCATAGGCAAACCAATGTTTTTACTGAGTGGATGTACAATATGAATTATTAAGGAACAAGTGAACAATAATATCTCTAGTAAGGTGACTTTTACTGGAATTTAAGTGATTTTTAGTTTAATATTAGAAAACCAATTTGAAGTGTTAACACTGACTTGAGCGTACAGTTCAGACACAAACAATTGAAAGCAATTTTGGATAGCACGGTGATGTCTTTTTTGTTTGGCTGGAAAATCTACTCCATTCATTTATATTCATCAAAAGAAGCTTTTTACAATGCAGTGTGTTATCACGGGCCTCAAAGTCCAAATTACATACAGTATTTTTAGAATGTTTTCATTATTATTATGAAGAAAATATTATACTGTTATCTTTCCTTCTTTTACCTCCAAAGATGCCAATTTCACTGACAGGAAGGGATTAAATTGTTACTAAATGGAAAAGAGGATGAAGAATGTAAGATAAGTCATCCTGACTTAAATGAAGCTCTCCAAAACTGAACAAACCCTTAAAAAAAATGTATGAGCTCAGAAATGTTCTTCTCAGTTGCCAGCTTCCTCCTGCAGACACTAGCTGCCAAAGACAATCTTCTCTCACATCAGTGTAAGCAGAGGATAAATATGTTGAAATCAGTGAAGCATGAAAGTGGTAGGGGAGCAAAAAGGGGTCTAAGAATGGAAAAGCAGTCATCTCTGCCCAGAATATTATACTTAGATTTTGATGAAAATTAGTCCGTATTTTGAAGTATTATTGGTAACAGCTACCTTCAACAGAAAGGTTGGGACTGATGGAACTGATGAAATGGCTTTATTTTGCACTTTATTGTATCAAGAATATTGTAAGACACAGGGATTCTGCCTTCTTTTCCATGTCTTCAGCTGGAAAAGGCAAGCAGTGGTATTTACAAGACCATTGTTTATATGCACCTGTTTACAAGTATGAATGAAGACCCGATTCTCAGCAACTCTGACAAAACCATTCCATATTCTGTTGGTAAAGTGCTAATGAGACAATTTATAAATGAGCTTTGAGGCTTTTAAGGAGTCTTAAAGGTGAGCAGCAAGAAAGATAAAATTAATTAAAGTTAGAATAAGATAAAAACAATGAGCTGGAATTACTAGTTGGATGGAGTAGGTTAAAAAATATATAAAGGCGGGAATCGAAATTGTATAAAATGCAGTCAGCTGGTTGTAGAAGGCAGAGGAATAAGAACACAGAAGTTAATGGAGTGCACTGGTTTACTACAGCAAAGTCTCAGAGTACTGTATAGGTGGAAAACAGAGTGTTTTGTTTCTTGCTTGTGTGATATAAATTTTATTTTTTTACCCTAAGGCTTCTTTCTTTAGGTAGCCCCTTGACATTAGCACCATTTATGGATGTTTGATTTCAGTCAGCACGAGTAAAACAAGCAGATTCTGAACCTTTGCAAGATTTTCACAGTATGTTCTCTGTTACACATTACTTGTACCTAATACTGGGGAAAATCTGTCAGGAAGGAGCCTCAGTGAATCAAAATTATAGTCCTTTATGATATTTTCAGGATACATAATGCTAAAGCAGAAACAGTCTTTTAACTATATTTTATGGTTATCATACTCGATCATAAAATAAATACTAGTCTAGAACAGACAATGTTGCAAACATCAATAAAGGTGCACAAAAAAAAGATAACTTTGGGACTTGAAACACATTAGATAATTCTATAGAAACACATTTTTATTTGTTTCATTGATGGTCCTATGTAGTATGAAAGACTGTTGATATTTAATCACAGAAATCTAGGACAATAGGTTTGAAACAACAATTTTATAAGTATAAAAACAGGCAAAAAAAATTTGCATTTTGCTATTTGCCTAAGCATCATTCCAAGTTTAATTTGAAAAACAAAAAAAATTTAAAATACATTAAATCTCAGTGTATTCTATTGCACTTGCCAGCTACTCTAAAGCACAGGTAACATGAAAGAAGATACAGCAGTGGATTCAGGAGCATTTGTAAACATCTTGATTTTGCCAGTGACTAAAGACTTGTTTACCACTAGCTTATTAGTTTCTGTGGATTGAGGAAACAAATTCATCTTTTCCAGCTTTCTTGATGTCAGAAAATACAAGATCAGAACTGTGCATGATGCGAGGTTACAGATCAGTGACCCCTAAGAGATACCTGAAAAAAAAGTGAAGGTTCAGAAGTGATGGGATTCCACAAGGATCATAAAAGTTACTAAGCAGATTGGAATCAGGTTTTCCAGTGAGCTCCTCAGGCAGACTCTCAAATCACATGAAATGAGACAGAAGAAGGTTTCTCCCATCTTTTCTTTACCCACACTGCATCTTCAGCGTCATGGCTTGAAACTCCTTGGTTTTGTAGTGTAAAAATAAGTGTCAGGAACTGTTCACAACGTGAGAGGGAATCAGAGGACCTTTCTTTCGTCTTACAGCATATGTTCAGCCTCTTTCAATTCTGGTTCGCTTTCCAACCACTTGTCCTGTGCTTACACCCAAAGGCCTACCCTGCCTATTTCTATATGCTGGGGAGGAATGCAGACAAATAGTATAAGTAGTTCAGCTGCTGAAGGAACACATCTCCCTTGTCCCTGCTTCTTTTTGACTACCCTCCAGAAATCAGACCTTCTCTAAGCAGTATCTCAGGGAATGAACAGATTTTTGAATTTTGATGTATGCTACCAAGCATTTGGCAAAATCCACCCCATCCAAAAGAGGATCACATTGTGTAAATATCAGCCCTGCACAACTTCAGCTCCGTCTCCCAAGGGGTTAGGCTTGCTTCTTGTGAACCGATGGATGAATAATTTCTATATTATTTTAAATGGTTTAAGGTGTAGTTATTGATAACTTAATGAGTAAAAGAAACATGGTTTTTGCGGCAGCACTGGCATTTACTGAGGCTACTACTAATTTAATGGAAACAGACATCTGTCCTTTGAAGGTGGACTTTGAGACATTGATTCTCTCATTTGAAGTGAAAAGAATAATCTTCAGTTGAAGCATGGCTGTGCAACACTGAGTATCTTTTAAACAGTTTCTCATTAAGGAAAACATATGTCAGTATGAAGTGGAAGTTTCCCATTTATGTGTTAGAATCACAGTCCTGTAAGAAACCATGCAGTATTTCTGATAGCTGGCAAACTGGCCCAAAGAAGGTTAGTGATTTTGTGATTTTATTAAAAAACTCCCCTCACACACGTCTTCTCTTCCCCCTACCAAAATAAAAAGCAAAACCAAAAAATAATTCCTCCAAAAAAAACAACCCCAAACCCCTTAATTTTATCTTAACTTATAAGAAATTCAGTAATTTGAACTCCCAGGTGAAATTCATGTAGCTCTTCCATTTGCTTTTGCACTAGATACCTTAGATTCTTCATTTTGTGTGTTTCAACAGCCTCTGCAGACTCATGTCATCATCATTTTTCTCAGTGCAGTAAGAAAACCTACAACTGAAATAGAAAAGCTTTTGAAAACACAATGGCTTCAAGGATCCAATAAGAAAGTAGGATTTGTAAAAGCTACAATGACTAAAATGCATCCTGTGCATGAGTGTATCATAATCAGGTTATTTTTTCAATGAGTAAAAATCAGAAGCCTTTCAACAACTACATTAGGCCCACTATAGAGATCTCTATGCAAAGGAAAATCCAGCTGCTGGTCTCCCTAGGAGCAGTACAGAACAAAAGAATCTGGCCCACCAGATTTTGACTGTAGAACTTTTTGGTTTAATGCATGCATTCACTTTCATGACCTTGTTGCTGGTGTTGTTTCTTTTTTATTTTTTCAGATTTTTGAAATGTGTTTTGAAAGATGATGTAAATCTGAGCATTTAGGAAGCACACATGAAAAAAAGAGCTTTTTGGTATTGCTTCACAGTTTACTTGCATGAAATATAAAATGCCAAAGATCAATCAAAGCGAAAAAAAAGGCCACTGTTAGTATTGTCATTTTTCCTAATATTTGTGTGAACTAGTTCCATCCAAAGGTTTCCTCCCACTGCATGGTAATGTGCAATGCAAATGGTTATAGTATACACTCACTGCAAAATGCTGGCGTATTCATTAAAAAAAAAAAACAGGCTTGCCATCATTGTTCAGCCCTGGGTAGGAGTTTGAAAAGAAGACTCCCAATATTCAGAGCTTTCTGTTAAAATAGAAATTAACATTCTCTCTATTGTACATAAACTTGAATGTAGCATAGAGTAAAAACTTACACATATTTACAAGGAATTTAAAAACTGTAAAACATTTGGCTTTTTTGCAGTAGCTTTTTTTGGTCTCTGTACTTTATGGAATATTTGTCCATGGTATGATCTACTGTCTTCAAAACAAGTCTGAAAATGTCCAGCTTATTTCAAAGCAGGTTGTTTTCTTTTATTTTCCATACGCAAAAAATCAGCCCATCCCTTGAGGCTTGAAAATTGTTTAATAGTTGTTAGAAAAAAAGAAGAATGGAGAATTAAAATGAGAAATATCGTCTCCCTCTGTCTCTTGGACAATGTCCATCTTAGATTGCCTACTAGTTTTTGTTCTGCATCCTGCTCAGTGGAGAAGCATGAAGTCTCCTTTCACTTACATGTGATGCAAAATGAAAATAGAATAAATAAATCTCCTCCTTACTGTGTTGGAGAGCTATCAATAAAACAGAAATATCATAGCAAAAAGTTAGTTTCTTTTCCAAGTATCAAATAATGAGTAATGGAAGGGCTAAAGTAGCCCATAAAAGCTAATTCTGATAAATTTTGATGTCCTGAGCACCTGCTGACTGTGGATAAAATAATTTCTAGGGAATTCATATTTTCCTCCCAAGTCCTTCAGAATGAAGGCAAAATCAGCAAGTGTAAACATTTGTGTTAAAAATTAGTTGTTACTGGAGAGAGAAGTCTTATCTTTAGGTTTTAATTAATTCTTATCTCAGTTAAAAGATAATTAGAAAGCAATCATGTTCTTGTAAAGTACCCATTGTCTGGTTTCTGATGTAACATGTAGCTTTCAGAGGAGTTTTGTGAGCCTCAAGAATTCCTTTGATTTATATCATGTGCTTGTTTGTGAGTGGGAGTAGGATCACGGTTGATTTGAGTTTGTATTTGGAATCCAAAAAATCGAATTCTAAATTAAATACACTTTGTCAAACGAACTAATATGACTTTAAAAAATAGGCAAATTTTTGTGGCCCACCTGCCTTATGGCTTTTCTAAGTTTCTTTTGTTTTCTTTAACAAACTGAAAATTCTGCTTATATAAATGAACAATGTAGTGAAAAAAAGTGAACGCAAAAGTTTCTGTTTGATGAGGGATGAATAGATTGCTCTTTATTCTTCTAGCAAAGGAGTTAATTACGACATTGGTATGGTTGGTTGTTAAGAGTTGTACTCTCAAAGGCACTCTGCTACAAAACAGATTTTTTTTTTTTTTCATCTGAGAGAATAATAAGTTCTGTGGGAAAGATGAAAGTAGCAAGAAAATGTCTGTTTCTTAAAATTTACTAGTCTGCATGGCTTTCAGCATAAGCTGGTGGATGCATTTGTTTCAATTGGCGCTTGAAGAGAATTAAAGGACCCTAAGTGTGCAGGAGTGAAAACGCTGTAATCTTGTAACTTGAGAGCAGTTTTTCAGTAAGCTGGGTGTTTCAAAACTGTAGTTTTGATTAAAATATTGGCTGAAATGCAACTCTAACTAGCTCCCAGCAGATATTCAGTGTCCTAAAATCTTATTCACTTCATAAAAGCCTGCGTTTGAACAGAACACTATGGAAAATGTGTTGTCCAGAGAGCACTGAAAGAGAGCTTAGAGGATAGTCATTAATGCTCAAATTTGAAAATAATGTTGCATTTTTTAATGCTGCACACAAATTCCTAGTCTCCACACTGTATTCCAGCTCAGTTATTTCCAGCATGGATGTATACAGTTTTAGTTATTTCTCTGGAGTTGCATGACTTCCAGAGGTGAGTTTCATCTAAGTATCGCCATCTCTTCAATCTTTTTCACATGTTTAAGGAATTTTTTTTTTTTTTTAATTCTCTCAGGGCCTTTCGTATAATACAAAATTATACATATACATGTAAAAAGAAAATGATAAAGTTTTGCAGGCCTGTATAATGAGTCAGCTCCGTAAGGTGATGAGCAATGGCTGTGCAGAAGGCCGGCACAGAGAATGGGATTGTAGGCACAAGATCGTAATCAAATCATGGTATTAATATTCTCAAGAATAGACTACAAATATGAGTGAGTCTTGCCTTACTTGTCTAATTTGACCATTCTTGGCAAACTCGCTGAGATTTCAGGGTCTCGGGAAACCCACTGGTTCTTCCTCAGCCTCTGGAAGCATTTGCAGCATTTTTAATTGAAGGACCTCTAAGACTGGACATTAAACATCGGGGAATATTGGACAACAATATAGACATTTGTCATACTCTGACTTCCCTTCAATATAAAGTGACTTTGTGGCAGCAGGTTTTGCCTTTTGGAGTAAAGTGCAGGGATGGCTTGATTAATTTTCTGTAGGAACAGTAATATTTCTCTGTAAGAAGACAGTAATAGTATCCCATGTTCTCCCAAAAGGTGGCTATAATGGCCATGGGTCAAATATTGTTTCTATTAATTCAAAGTTTTTGTTCAGTTTAGTTCAGGATTGCTTATACTATCATCTCCATCTCTTGAGACTTGAGCAGATGTCATTTTCGGTATTTTTTCATCTCTTGTACAGAAAATCTAAATTATAAAGGCTTATCACTTCTTTTGTTTTTCTTTCAGTCTAATCAAGATTTTATGCTTCCTGCTATTCACGTTACAGCTTTGACTCTCACACTGAAAACCACATGCATTATTCCAGAGTACAAAATTCAATTTTCTCCTGTCTTGTACTGCTTCAATGACTCCTCTTAATTCTGTTAAAAAAATAAAAAAAAAAAAAAAGAAAAAAAAAGGGAAAGAAAAGAATCTTTTGAAGTATTGCATGAGCACATACATTCCTTTGTCACTTGACATGACAACTGATTGAGAAACACATACCCATTGGCACTCCACTTTATTTCAGTTTGTTAGTACACAGAGTGATTTAGTGCATTACACTGGTAATAAAACCACATTTGTTGCAGGTCCTATTAGTAAGTAATAACTATTGTATTTCTAGCCACCCTCATTTATTTGCCTTTAGGAAGACTATTTAAATCTCAAAGGAATATTAAAAAAATCCGAAGGGAAAATTTCAAATAATAATGTTTTTGTTGAAAGAGGGAGTATTGCAATTTCAATTAAAAACATTTGAATAACGTGAGGATGTCCTTAAAATGCATTTTAAAAGAAATGTCTATTTATATTTTTAATTTGAATTTTGGATTAAATATGAAAAGTTATATTCTAATTTAGTGTAAAGGCAAAAATATTTGCTTCAGAAGTAAATATTTAAATGTTTTCAGAACTGGATGTTCATCTTGAGATTCAAAATTGATTTTAAAAAAAAATCCTATAAAATTTGCTTTTTGTTGTGATTTTTTTACTTATTGAATTTCTCATAGAATTTTTTTAAGCAGTTATAATTACATTTAGATTATCAAGATAAATTCAGATCTCTCAAATTAAAGGTTGTCTAAATTACCATTTTTATTGTCTTTTTAAAAATTCACTGGAACCTTCATGCACAATGTTTATGCATTATACTTGGAAAAAATCGGAAGAAAATACCTGACTAATATAAAACTCATAGATATCCTCCTATAGTAGGATTTTGAAAGTGAAACAAATTATTTTCCTGTGTCAGAGCCTTACCTGATATTACTAATCTCCTGCCTTGAAATACTAAATGCATCATTGGTCTGTTTTTCTGTTTTTAGTTACCCTTTAAGAGCACCTGTAATATAATTGTTGTTTATTTCATAAAAGGCTGCGACTGAGCACTAAGAATTGTGGTTGACTTTTGGAAGCATACATTTCTTGGGATAATTATAGGGTGATCAAGCCTTGCCATAACTTGGCAGTTCCACAATAAAATAAAGCCCCGAGGTATACATCATTGCAGCTTCCTTGCTGAGTGACTTACATAAGCTCTGTTGTTATTTCTTAGCCAGTATGAATCTTGACGATTAGCAGCTCCTGAGACAAGGACTGAAATATGCTTGCTGTGTTAATGAAGTCTCAAAATCGCAGTATGGAAAAAAGCTTTCATTGAAGTGCTGATAAATCTCTTCATACAGCTCATTGCCTGCAAGGAGGGGAATACCACTCAGGTACAGCGATAAACCCAAAATATTTAGTCTGTAACAAAAACAAGCTAAACCAATGACGTCACTGTACATTGTAAGTAAGGGGAGACTCTTCTCTCTCTCCTCTGCCCAAAAAACAGTTTTGTAACCCAGAGATAAAAGTTATGTCATTGCCCCATACACCTATTTTAATATGGACACTTCAGAAATATTCCTACCACAATTGCATGTTAGCAAGCATTAGTGCCATGTGTCCTCAGCCTTTTTAACATTCCATTTTCCTACATTTAGACTGCTCTTACCAGGCTCACAGCATTATACCTAAGTGTTTGTGTCATACTTTTTGTAGGTTTATTAAAATATTCGCAGTGTTTTCATGTAACTTCATTCTTAATTTATATTAACTTGAATCTAACATGACAGTAACATTAACTGAAATATTAATCCAATTTTATACTCCAGCCCTTCTGGTCATCTAGCTTCACTTTCTTTAAAGTAAGAATAAAGGCTAAATTAATTAAAGCACAAGGCTAATTAAAGCATCAAGCTAATGATTTGTCTATCCTATTCATAAAGCCCATTTCACAATCTTATTAGCCCGACTTCTGCTATTCTAGAACTACAGTCCTTTTAACTTGATAGATGGTACAATATTTAAGAAATAGTGTAAAACATCATAACATGAGTGTAAGATCAAGCTGACCAGAAAAAGAAAAAATTCAAAGAATTCCTTTACACATAAAGTAAATCATACTTCCTCAATTTATCTTCTGTTTGAATTTTCATTTAGTTATCCTTGGGAAAATGCCTTATGTCCCAGAACACCTTTTGTTTAGATACAAGGGGCAGTTCTTCAACTTTCCATTCTTTCTCATTATTCTTTATGTTTGCCCAACACAGTCTTACTGCTTTCAGAGCTCCTTCCACTTCCAAAGGTTATGCAAACACTAGATCCCCTGTCTGCTACGCAGCTTTACGTCTCCACTTGCACCAGCAGAGAAACTGAATGCAGAAGCAGTGTTTGCTACAGCTAAACTGAATGTATCTGGATGTTCTGTAAGTAGTGAGGTCACCTGGCATCAAACACCCCATTGTCCCTGCTACCGCACTCTTAGCTGCGCAAGTACGCCAGCCACACCCAAGTTACTGGGAATGACCTCTGACCCCTTCCAGCTCCAAAGCATGGCTGTTGTTTGAAAGATGACTGGCTGCCTTCATCCAAAGCCACACCAGCAACTATTCTAATAATAAATTTATTAATAAAAGCAATGCCAGAGATGTAAACTGATTTGATCCTAGAAAAGTAAATGAAAGGTCAGATTAGAATTTGTGTCCTTGGTTCCTAGTCCTGCAGTTATTCTTCCAGATAATAAAGCATTTTTTTATTAATGATTAATAGAAAGGCTGACTGATTAGCCATTCAGGAACATGTATCTTAAGATTCTACACATATTGTGAAAGTACTGTTCTTAGGCACTTTTCCTCAATTTTAAAGTCCTCTTATCTGGAGTTTGTTATGTAATTTCAGTGCAGCTAACTATTTCAGACACCCCCTCCTACCTACACACCCATTAGTGTGATTAATAATAGTTTGAATATCTCATGTTGTATAATTCTTCATAAAACTTACATGTAGAAGTACTTTGATTACAGTTTTGTTTGCAATTTCTGGGGAAAAGTGTATCACGATCAGGTATCATTCCCATTTAACTTATGACTTCACCATCTGGAGTGGAACAAAACAATATATTTGATCTCAGATTGTAGACTTTTCAGAAATCTTCAATGTAAGTGATTCTCTTGGCCCAGGTGAGTGGTAGCATATCATCAAGGCCTGTATGTTTTCCTTCATCTCAATCTCTTGTTATCTATGCATGGGTCATTTTTGCTGCTTTGAAGAGCCGCAGAAGTTTGGAGGAAAATCTCTTTTAAGCAGGCTGTGAGTTACTAAGAGCACAATTTAGAAGTGTTTTGTGTTATAAAGGAACACAAAAGTATTGGTTACAGAGCATGTCTATGACACCTCTAAATACTTATATCTCTGTGAAGGATTTCCCTCAGTGGGGGTGTTGCATGCTTATTGTTCCATGTATCAACACAGGCTGGGGGATAAATGGATTGAGAGCAGTCCTGGGGAGAAGGACTGGGGGGTGCTGGTGGGTGAGAGGCTGGACATGACCCAGCCATGTGCACTCACAGCCCAGAAAGCCAAATGTGTCCTGGGCTGCATCCAAAGCAGTCCTCCCAGGGAGAGGATTCTGCCCCTCTGCTCTGCTCTGGTGAAATCCCACCTGCAGTTCTCAGTCCAGCTCAGGGATTCCCAAAACAGGAAGAGGCATGGTCTTGTCAGAAGAGTTAGTCCACAGGAGAGTTATGAAGATGCTCAGAGGACTGGAACACCTCTCCTATGAGATAAACTGAGAGAGTTGGGGCTGTTCATCCTGGAGATGAGAAGGCTCTGGAGTGACCTTATTATGGATTTCCAGTAGCTAAAGGGAGCCTACAAAAAGCTGGAGAGGGTCTTTTTACAAGGTAATAGGACACAGAAGAATGGTTTTAAACTAACAGTACATTTAGACTGGATGTTAGGAAGATATTCTTTGCTGTGAGGGTGGTGAGGCACTAGAACAAGTTGTCTAGAGAAGTTGTGGGTGTCCCAGCCATGGAAGTGTTCAAGGCCAGGTTGCATGGGACTCTCTGAGCAACCTGGTGTAGTGGAAGTGTCTCTGCCTGCAGTGAGGGAGCTGGAACCAGGTGGTCTTTAAAGTTCCTTCCAACCCAAATCATTTTATGATTCTATAAGATGCTCTTTGCACTGTTTTTTCTGGGGAAGAGCTGCCTACAAAATATTGAGAAGAAAAAGCAATTAGGACAGAAGTGGCAGGGACTGCCTCTGAGCATACCTCCAGCTATGAAGATTGGGCTGTTTTGATTGTATTTAAAAACTGCACTTACTGGGGAGAAAAGAAAGTACCCACCAACAGAAATGCTTCCTACAATTGCCTTAAAACGTTCACCTAACAATATGAATGGTGCATGGCATTTTTGTCAGCGTGAACAGCTGCTCCCCTCAGCTTATTTTGTTTTTACTGAATCATCTGTAACAAACACTCTGCTCAGGAGAGCCTGCGGGTAGCTCGGCACTTTTCATTTACAAAAGTAATCCATGTCTCTTGTCACATTCAACTTTGCTAGAATGTGGCAGGAGTTTGCAAAAGTCACCCAGACTTCAAGGGAAAACAACTTCCACTGAACAGTCCTTGGCTTGAAACATAAAATATTTATGCTCTTGAAATAGGCAATTTGATCATTCAGTCACTTTCTATATACCTCATTGTGTAAGCATTCCTCTGCAGGCTCCTTTCTCTGTTAAATATAGTTACACAGTACATAATTGCCAAGAGTAAAAAGGGGTTGCATATGCTATTTTTGGTAGCGTGGATGATGAGCACAGCATTTATGAAGGAAGAATTATTATGGAGTTAAAACTCATGCATATCTATGAAAGCTTAGCGTCTTCCTGGAGAGTTTTGGAACAAGTCCAGCCTTAGTTCTCATGGGGTTTCTTGAGCTGTGCAAGTAGGAAAGAGCTTTTAGCTAAGTTACTGATACTTAAAATAACCAAAGGGCAGTTTTAAATGTTTGTGGCTAAAAGCAATAAATCACTGCTCAGCACAAGCTGTGTTAACTCTGCTGTCAGACCAGGTGTCTGCTGGGCTCCCTGAGCCAGTCAGCAAATGCAAACTAATGTGCAAACTGCAGTAATTTTTTGTGCTAGCCTTCCTATTTTTGAGAGGAATACTAGAAGATCTTCATACTACTGCTGTTACAAACTAACCTGACCAAACCTGTGTGATGTTTGAGTTCATCAGCCTTGGCCTCTACATGGAAACCTGTGAGATGTTTGCACGTCAGAAAATGTTCTGCTGATAATGGTGTGAAGCTGTGTGCTCACACACAGGCTGTCTGAGGTTCTTACTTGTAATGGCCAGAAAATTTTCTCTACATTCTTTTACAAAGACAGTAATATTAGATTTGGCTTTCAGAGATCAGTTTTTCATGGATATAAGGAAAAAAAAAAAGAAATTGATTTATGACCATGTAAAGAAGTTGCTCCTGTAATTAGTAAATTTTAGCCTGAATAAATGACATGGAAAGAACTAACAGAGTCCATACAAACTCTGTCCCAGTGCTTATGTAATGTTATCTTATGCTTATGTTAACTGTTCTGAGCTTAGGGCATGAAGATTTGGGAGAAAAAATTGTCCAGACTACTTCTAGGATTTGAATACCCATTCACAAATAGTAGTTTCCTATGAACTGCAAAATTTTACTAATAGATGAAAAAATTGAAGCCATCATTACATATTTGCACACGCATTCCTCATTGTTAGTCACGGCTAAGTCAACTGACAGCTGTGTGCCAAGTCTTTATTATTTATTTCTGTATTTTCACCTTGCTTTATTCATCCATGCATCTTTAGCTACAAGGAATAGAGAAATACCATGGCTGTCTCACATACCTGCTTAAAATACAGCAGAATTTTAATGGTGTTTATTGTCTGAAGACCTCACCTATACTTGGGTCACCCATATTTCTTTTAGCCCTGAAATGGTTTTCCAGCCTCCTGCATCTTATACCTCTGCAAGACATGTGTCACAACCTGCTGTGTAAGGATCTCATTCACTGTTCTGCACTCAATTTCTTCAAATCTAATACTGCTAAATCTGGTAAAAGACAGTAGTGAACCAGCTTCACAGTCTCTGACATTTCAAGCCACCAGATCGATTGTGTGTGAAAATACCTTTCTTTTAACAATCTTCCTCAATATTATTTCTTTCTTCTCCTCCTGGTGTAGTATATTCTATCCCTAAATTGCTCAGATTCAACCTATCATAGCATTCAAGTCTCCAAACATGAAAACTACCTATCATTCAGTATCTGGTGATCCATCAGGATTTGACATATTTATGTCTCATGATGAGAGCTATTTTGTGAGATATTTAAGTGCTTTCCAAATGAATGAATTAATTGTTTTTCTACTCCATTCTCTAAAATTAGTCTTGCTGTTACTAAAGAATCTCAGCTTTACAGTCTAATAGGACTAAGACTAATTTCAATAACTTAAAAACCTATTTGGATTTTTTTAATAAAAAGATAACTCTCAAAGATTTCAGAAATCTGTAGCATTAATAATAATTTAATTTTTATGCAAATAGATAACGATTGTGCAAATAGATAACATAGAATTTGTCAAGTTACAGAATACACCTGAACTGATTGAACCCATGACGTGAAGTCCTGAGATAAATGCACACATAGTATATATTTGTTTTTAAAGGCAAATGAAGTTTCTTTTTCAAGGAGCTCTGTTCAAATAGAGGAAAAGGAAAAAAAAACAGGAATGATTTGTAGCAACTTATCTTTAGATCCTGTTTTGCTCTTTTTTTGCAGGAGGGACTGGGTCGAGTTGTTGATCAGTAGATGACAAGTGAAGCCATCCCTCTTCAGAGTAAGAGCAAGAAATGCTGACATTAATAAGGGCAGAAAATTAAATGAGAACTAAGTAAATTTAGAAATATGACTGGTCTGTCCCTGTGAAATTTGTATTTTGTTCTGCATTTTTAAAAATGATCAATTGTTGCCTCAAGCCCCCTTTAAATTTAAACAACCAATGAAACTATAAGTTGTCCCGATATAAAAAATAATTACTTGATTTCATGATCTGTATTTGGGTAAAAATAAATTGGTTAAAAAGTAATATTTGAAGGAGGTCTGCCATAAGGAAATGGGCTTTCAGTTTCTTAATGCTTTTTCTGTGCCATTGAATTTTTTATCATTTCAGTTGCTTTTTTTTTAAATATACAAATAAACCAAATGAAAAACTATAAAAAATTGCCTGAATCAAAGGTCCCTCTGATGTTTGAGGCTTTTCTGTGTTCTGTGAGTGCGTGTGTATTCATATTGTGTATAAAACCAGGCTCCTGCTTTTAGATTTCCCCAGCTCAATCACAGTGGGCAATAGACCTTGTGTGCTTATTTTATCTTCTGCTTGACATACTGTCTGATGCATATGATCAAATGCAGCATTTCATTTCCAATCTTGTGGGTGACAGAATAAATTCCAGAATGCATTTCTGCAGATATCAGAAAGGTCAAGGAAGACAGTTAGATACAGGTTTGCTAACATTTTAGTTTTCTGAAAAATCAGAAGTAATTATGTAGAAAATCAAATAACTTTTTTTTAATCTTATCTTTGCAGTATTTGATTTCTTTATTAATAACTTATTTAAGAAATATTATCTTTAAATGCATTCCATGTTTTTCTCCTATTTATTATCAGTTTGTTAAAGATGTCTGCTGCTGCACGTGTGTTAATGGATTTCTAGAAGCTATGGAAATCTTTCATAGGTTGATCAAATAGTTAAAAGTCCATAGGTTTCCACCTACCAGCACATTTCAGGATTTTATAAGAATAGCTAATGTTTTATTTTTTTTTTTAAGTTGCTCAATTAGGGTATAAAGGCCCAACTAATTTAGCAAATACATACAGAGTAATCAACTTTTCTAGTTTTCTGATCTACTACATTTAAAAAAAACGTGTTTCCTCTAAAGTTTTCATGTCAATACTGCACATATGATTTTACAATACTGAAATGATTCCCACAGTTCTGATTCCAAGCACTGAGTTAAAACTCCACTTGTATTTATTTAATTTTGCTTTTTTCACTTGATTGGACTGCCATGGGAAAAGAAGACATTTTTAGCTTTTGTCTATCTTTTTTCTTGAAGTCACATTGCTAAAAATATTAGGGACTGGCATGGCAATGTTGGTGTTAATGCCTTGAAATACTCACTTTGTTAAAATTACTTTAAGAAATCAATGTGGGGATTTTTCCTCTTGTTTGCAGAAACTTTGGATTACTAATAATTTCCAAAGTTATTTTTTTGTCAGAGTTACAGCTGGACTATTGTAGAGGAAAAATGGCTGAATCCTGATTTTTCTTTCATTAAGTCTTCTTGGTGGGCAGGGCTTTCATTCTAGTTCTTGGACATCAGAAATAAAAGTAATTTTTGCTTTGTAACACTTATTTTGATATATGGAAAAATGTTGTAATTTTCAAAAAGTAAATATTTTTATCTGATCAATAAAAGTTTATTAATCTTGTAATTTGGTAGTGTGGGAAAGACTGGAACAAGACCACAGGAGACAATATCTGGATTGAAATAGTGACAAATGAATTGAAAATGAATTAAATTGAAATAACCAAGATCATGTTCAGGAACCCTAACAAATGTGGTAAATTGAAGTTTTGATTTAGAAAAAAAAAATAAGACATCTTGTATAAGTAATAGTCATTGATCTGTCACTGCTACCTGGTATTCCTTCCAACTTAAATTCATAGGGTTTTTTTTGGTTTTTTTGTTCTTTTTTTGTTGTTGTTTTTTGTTTTTTTTTTAGAAGCAGAAGTAATGTTAATGTTTTGTCTAGTTCTGTGCAACATCAGTTCTTCACTGGACCATTTTCTTGGTTTTAAGTTGCAGTGTTATCAGACTCAATCAGTGCAGTTAAGTTGCAGTGTGATCAGACTTAATTTTGCATGCTGATGATCTGACCAGAGTCTGCATTTTAGATTTTACAAGCCAGGCACAAAGGGTGCCTTGACAAGGTTATTGTTTTTAGAGTGAGAGCACCTGACTGCTCTTTCACTCAGAACTGGAATTTGAGACCAGGTAGAAATGCTGTGCTGCTACCTGGGGATGATTAATAGAAATTGAGCAACTTCAATTTCTGTGAGCTGTAGGAGGAACAGTGATAAAACAGAAAAACCTGCTACATTTGAAATACATTAAGACTACCTAGATGGAAGTAACTTAATTGACTTTTCAGCCTTTCTTAGAATTCTTTAGGAAAAAAAGTGAAAGAAATCCTCCTGGTCAGTGTTTGCTTGTTATGTGGGTTTGTGATGTTTTGTTTGTTTGGTGTCAAAGCAAGAGCATGGTTTTCTAAATTTCTGTGGCAGCAGAAGTGTTTCCTAAGCAGAGGAAGCTATTGTGCTGCAGAAGAAAATAGAAGTGTATTTAAAAAGTAAAAATCACATAGATCTACACTTTGCTTCACAAAAATAAAGAAAAATGTGGCCCACATAAGCAAGCTTTTTTTTTTCTTTAGGGTATATTCTGTTGTCATGTTAATATAGGTATCACTTTTGGGTTTCTTCTTAGGGAGAAGAGAGAAGAGCAAAACAAACAATGGTACCCTTTAGCTTGTGCTGTAACTTCAAATCTTCTCGCACCTAAGGCATATGAATTGATACAAATTCTCAGCGTTTAAGGAGTTCTGCTGATATGGGACTGTGGCCAAGCTCAGGTGTCATCTTGGCTCCCTAAGTGTGCTCAGCTGCAGTCTTCAAGCGATGGAGTCCTTTTATATGTGTTTTCTTTGAAAATGCTGCTAGACTGACGAGGCGCAATACCCAGGCTTCTGAGTGTGTGCATGCACCTCACACACACCGAGCACTGAAGAAATTCCCTTCTGTAAATTGAGAATTTGTGAGCATGAATTCCCAAGAACTTTCCAATTTCTTCTCTGCCATATTTGAACCCACTGGAATTTTAGGGGGCAAATACTAATTCAGAAGTGGGGGTGGGGGTTTTGTTTGTTTTTTGTTGGTGGTGTTTTCTTTGTTTTTTTTCTGAAATAACTAATAGAGGAGAAATCTCCATTCTTCAGTGTAGTCTTACTAGGTAACAATCAGATGTACTAGGGTAGGATGTTTTTGTTCAGCTGCTCAGTCAAAGACTTATGACTACATGTTTTTTATCACGATCAATCCATAACAAGAGCGACTTCCAGCAAGTTATTTCTTCTTGAGAACACTGCCTCCTATTTTTGTGAAGTTTTAAATTTTCAAAGGGAAATACTGAGTAATGTAAGGGAGCAGTTTTCAGGAAAACTTTAAAATTGCTGAAATATTAATCCAGTGTCTGAATTTAGGCTAGTCTGGGAGGAAAAAAAAAAACAAAACAAATTCAGAGAAAGATTTTAAATATTGAAATGTAATACAAAGGCAAATGGCTTTCTTGGATAACATCAGATACCAGTACAGGGCCTGCCTGGCCTTTGCTTCCGCTCAGTCTGCCAGAATGAGCTATTGTAGAGCTTTGCAAATGTGAGAGATGAGGCTGAATGGAGGCTCTGTGTGTCAGTCAGACTCTGCTCTAACAGTCAGCCTAAGGGGCAAATGTGAGAGATGAGGCTGAATGGAGGCTCTGTGTGTCAGTCAGACTCTGCTCTAACAGTCAGCCTAAGCACACTTCACACCAGCAGAGACCATTTTGAAAGTGTCCAAGGGAAGCAAGGCTTCCCCAGAACAATGTGTTACAATACTTTGATGTGTCCTGGTCGTATTCAGGCCGCTAGAGATTACTTCTCATCTGAATGTCTTTCTTTGTTCTTTCATTTAAGATCAAGGATGGTACATTTCTTGACACAATTACTGTGTGAAAGCTTTTAGTTTAAAGGGAAAAGAAACTTGTGAGCTCCTCTCAGCAGGGTCGGAGTCATCTTTGGTCTCTCTAAAGCACTTAACCCAACAGGGCTCAAGGGATGTGCTGCCTGATCTTGAAACAGGAGTCGACAGTCCTCACCCTGATTGCAACCTTTTTTTTGCTCTGCTGAAGTGGGAAAATGTGGCTTCCTAATTCTGGGTCTGTGTACTCAAAGGATGAGTAATTTTGCACTGTCTGTCCACTTTATGTCCACACACTGTCCATCTCTTCTGACAGTGAGTGTTTAGAGAAAACATTGACTGTTAATACATGGCTAACATGGGAGAGAGAGATTCTGTTAAAAACAGACATAAGTTGATAAAGTAAAAATTTCTGTTCATGCCCACTACAGCAAGGCCTGGTTCCCCAAACCCTCCCAAAATGTTTGAACAACTTCCTGTGCAATCCTGACGCTTTCCCCCAGGGAAAAGTAACTGTGTTAGAACTCTGATTTCCATATGAATCCAGTAACTGTTATTTTTCTTAGCTCTGTGTTGCTGGGTATGTGTAATCATGCAAGAATCCTTACTTTTATGTCCCAAAAAAA
>VZRN01005010.1:1609827-1637554 GCA_013397935.1 Dasyornis broadbenti | reverse complement strand
AAAAAAAAAGAATATAAAAGCAAATTAATACTTCTTGAGGAGAAATTTTTGGTATTCATGGAATGATTCATTTTTCAAATTGCTAGGTAGATGAGGAAGAAAGAAAGTAATCATAGAAATTAAGTTATCCTGTTTTAGAGAAAGAAGGTTAATTTTTCAGTAGTGCTAATACAAAAAAATAGTACTTACTTCTGCTTTTTATTTGCAAAAGAGTGTAATAATATGCTTTTGCCAGAGTAAGATGATAAAACACGTTATTTATTCACAGTCAAAAGTTTCATTAGTAATAACAGAATAATAATAATTAAACAATAATTATTAGTGCTCGGAAGAGGAAGAAGAGGTAGCAAGGTAAAAGATGTGAAAAAATCTGGGACTTTTTTTCCTTTTCTTTTTTCTCCAGCAGCACATTTTCTAGCTTATTGAAAGATCTAGATCACTATAGTAATTACTTGCTTATTGAAACGAAATCTTATCTGAGAGTAAGGAATGCCTTATGAATAATTTATTTAAACATTGACTGCATTTAAGAAGTACTTATGCATGCCTATTCCAAATAGTACCAAATATAACTAGCATGAAAGGTGGAGCTGCACTGTGCTCTAGAATTTGTGGACCCTTTAATATTTCTGAAATAAGCAGGGGAAAGAAATTGAAAACACTCTAGCTGGTCTAAAACAAAATCTTTTTGCTATATTGATAAGTTTTTTAAAATGTAAATCTGTTGTTATAATTTATTTGCAAAAAACTACTGTGGCATTCAGCAACAAAATTAATAATTCCTTTTTAATATTTTAATTGCAAATTATTTTTAAAATAAACTGTATTTATTAATATTATTATATACACACACATACTTGAAAGTAACTTTAAGTTTGTATGAATGTACATGAGCTAAATTTATACTGTTTAAGTACAGTCTATTGTGTGTTCCTAAATTATGTGAAGACCATTTACTGTTTAGTTGCACAAACAGCTGTGAAAAAATAATTCAATGGGCAAGTCAGGGCATCAAAATCAGAGCAGAAACTGCAAGACAAGAGGGACTGAAAAAAAAAAGCTAAACATAGAAACAGAAAAGGACATTTGGAACCACAAGAGTTCAGAGCTTCACCAGTTATGCAGAAAGTAAGCCCAAAGGAGGCAGAAAGTGTCCCAGGTTTCTTAACCTGTCTTTCTTATCAATCAACACAACTTTAATTCTGCTGGGTTTTGTATAGGCATGGAAAAGCTAATTGGGCAGCTGGTAGATCTCCTGGATGTCTACTGAGTTCATATGTCAGACAGAGCTTGGATTTTTTTTAGTGCTTTGGTAGTCACTTTGATAACTTCTGAGGCTGACTGATGACTCTTGGAAGTGTGCTTAGCTCAGTATTGTTTCATTAACCTTCCCTACAGGAACATCTTTATTCTCGCTTTTTTCTGCTTCCTATTTGTGTTTAAGGAGCATCAAATACTGTTCCATCCTCTTACATATGTCCAGATAGGAAGCAACTGTTTGATACTGGAAAAATGTGACATTTTTTCAGATATATTTCTAAATGGA
This sequence comes from Dasyornis broadbenti, assembly GCA_013397935.1. Lineage (NCBI taxonomy): Eukaryota > Metazoa > Chordata > Aves > Passeriformes > Dasyornithidae > Dasyornis > Dasyornis broadbenti. The sequence continues at coordinate 1,636,008 of VZRN01005010.1, read as the reverse complement.
ACACTATTGCTGCTTTTTTCCAATGGTTTCAAAATATAATCACTTCTATTTAACCCTAGTGTTTCATGGAGTTTTAAGTACACGCACTCAAAGAACATAGGAATTTAAAGTAAGTGTTCTGCTTTATAAGGACCTTTCATCTCAACTACAAGATCTTTGTTTTTTAAAGTGAGTTGAAAAATGTACTGTTAAAAACTGTATTTTCCAATCTATCTTTATTCTTAAGGGTAATGGTGAAAAAAAAAGGTCTACTGGCACGTGAGAGTATCACCTCCTTGAGGTGCCCAAAACAACAAGCTTGCATAAGGTTTAGTCACTTTTATGTAACATGGTCTTCCCTTCATGATGATGAAAACCTTGCAGCCTAGCCTACATCTGTGCCTAATTGTACAGAGTGCCTTGTGTAAGGTAGGTGCAATCAGAGAGCTGAAGTGGTTTATTGGTGCTTCCCTTTACTTCCTTTAGAGCTGTATCCAATTACTCTCATCAAAGGTATCCACCTATTTAAACAAAAATATAAAAAGTTATTTGTAGAGATTTCTCACAGAGACGTGTGGTATGTTTTTTGCTCTGTTTGACACAGCTGCCTGGATGTAAAGATTGCAACTGAAATGAAGGCAGAAAAACTACAAATATATTGCTAAGTCAGTCTGATTTTAAGTATGGAAAAACATTCCATCATAGTAACAAGTATTTTGGTTTGTTTGTTTTTCCCCCTTGCAGCAGCTGAACACTATTCTAACTTTCTACGTTTTTATCCTATGCCTGTGCCTTCTCTTCCATATCTTTATTCACCCTAATGCTATATCAGCAGAGAGATAGGTATCACTACCTATGTCCTTCTTGAATGACCAACTGCCAAGTATAACAAAAAAATTAAAATAAATAGTCTCTGAGTTAGGACTACATTTGAATCCCTCTACTTTACTTTAATAAGTGCCATTAAACTTGCATTCCTACAAAAGTATTCAAGTGTAATGCTGAAACCTCTCACTCTGCCTTGCGTACCAAGCTTGTTCTGAAGGTGTTGGGAGGCACTAAGAGGAAGGCAGGAAAACAAACAAAAAGAGGGACTTGCACTTATGGTTATGAGTGTGTGGCGTTGTTTATGTGTATAGCAGAAGTCAAGACGCTGAACGTGCACACCTGCCTCGTAGCAAAATGTCTCTGATCCTTTTCTGAGCAGGGGCATTTTCTGTCTTAGTGTAACTGACCAGATGAAGAATAAATTTTGTGTAAAATCCTTTATATATTCTCAAAGAGTTCTTTCAATGATGCATCAAAGGGTCAATAATTACAGCCACATGAGGTTCAAATGCTTGAGCAGAGAAGATGCTAGGAAGAAATAACACAAGTAGAACAGTAAGGTCTTCCCCTCAGTGAGTTACCAAGTTAAATTTAGCTGCTATTAATGCCGAAATGAGTTTTCTCATGAGCTATTTCTATGCTCTTACACTATTACAACCTTCTCTAAAATACTGTTAGTGGAATTTTATGTAGCCCATTAAATTTATTAAATTATTGTTGTGTTACTTCCTAACACCAAAATGTCTTATTAGAGGTGACAGCAGATCAAGACAAAATAATGATTTCTTTAGGCAAGTGGCAACATTATCTTTTAATGTATTGTAATATAGCTAGGGTTGTACCTTATATGTATAGAACTTAACTACTACATTTAATACTTTGATAGTCTTGCAACATATTTTTTTTATGTGTAAAATAATGCATGAAAAGGGAAAAGAATGAAAATAATCAAGATGAGGGTGTCTCTCAAATAGAGTTTACTTAAAATGAAACAAATGTTTCTTTAAAAATTAATTTTTATTGAATGATGGAATTGTCAAATAAATGAAAGTAGAACTGGAAGTTTTTCTATTTGGTTGGTTTTAATTTTTCTTTTTTTCTTTTTTTTTTTTTTTTTTAAATTTCCAAATAGGCGATAAAAGAATAATTAAAGTATTTGCAGTGAGGATTATTTTTCTTGGTCAGTGGGTCATAGTCAAATGCCATTTTCCTGGAATTCTTCACCAAGCTATAGAAAAATCTTTTCTATCTTGTTCTGACATAGATGAAGTAAGACTAAAAAACTCTCAGCTATAATAAGAACTTCTACACAAAGCAATTAGGTTTCATCCTACAGTCTCTAGAGAGTGCCTTCCTTTTAAATGGATGCAGAAAGTAAATGTATGGCTAAAATATAGTTCCAGTAGAAAAGGTACTCTCCTCATTATTTTGTGAAATGATGGAGGTGAAACAGTAATTTTCCAAAGTAAACACAACAACAGAAAAAATGAAAACTGCTGGAGTGCAAGTATACCCAGAGACTATAATCCACTGCTCTTCCTCTCAAAAAGAAAGCCTTAACAGGCTCTAGTTTAGCTATCTTCCTATAAAGTACTAAAACACTTACGTGCCAATAGAATAAATCCATCTGGCTTTTATATGTATATATATATTTTTATGTGTAAGTATATAAATATAAATATATGCTCTCTTTTTCTTATATGTTGTCCTAATTTCCTAGAAATAAGTTTTCAGCTACATCCAAATGGTTTAGAAATATTTTTTGATGCAAGAAAAAATAGGAACAGGTACAGCAGAAAAATATTTGAAGCGTGAGGGAAGCAAGGGTGCATATTCAGAAACCCAAGATACTTTGCGAAACATACATTCTTAACTATGGCATGGATGATGCACCATGCAACACTCACTGTGCTATGATTCTGTACCCAAGTTTTCCTTTCCTAGATTAATGGAAAAACTCTCCTATTAAGTACAGGAGGTTAATTTCATCACTTGAGATCTACTCTTGACTGAATCAGTGTAACTAACAACTTCTTGCAGTAGACATCAGTCTGCGAGCAAGTAAACCAAAAATAATCCTGTGTGACATTGCAGCCTTTCTGAAAACCATTACAGAACATTAAGTATAAATTACAGAGGAGTTGGAAGGAAAAGTACACCAAATGCAGTCAAGTGATTTCAGATACCTTGCTGAAAGTATTAGTCTTTAAAAGTGCAGCATTCAGTAGCTGTTATTACTTAGAAAAAAGAATTCATCAAATACTAGAAATACCAAGTCAAACTTCTGAACAAAAAATCTGGTAAATATGGGAAAAGTAGTAGAAATTGAATTTTTAGTATAAAAAATAACAGACTGTCTACAAGAAAGATAGTCATTAGAGAAAACTGCTAAGTGGGTTAAGAGTGAATGTGATGTCAGGGACTTAAAGCAAAGGACTTAAGAAGTGTAAATGTCAAAGGATTTTCTTCTGTTTTCCCACTGAAAAAACAAAATATGAAAGAAAGCTGATAGTCTTAGGACAAACCTGAAATCCTTAAAGAATAATTTAGTATATTTCCATGCTTGTACTTAGAAGTAGGGACAAAAGGTCGCTGTTAATGTGTTTGATGGGGTAACAAAAATCATGTGAAAATACTTGTGCCTCAGGAGAATACTATAAAGTCTTAAAAATGCTGTTACTATTTGACTGGTTTCAAAGGTTAAAGCACCATCTCTAAATCCCAACACTTCTGGAAATGCCCATTAATTATCAATTATTCAGCAATTATTATGGATTAGGTTATTTCATGCTGTGAGATATCCCTTGTGTGACAGAATGCCCTGAAGTCAGCACAGCGCTCTATTAGCGTACTTTGCACCATTTTTGGACGATAAAAGAACATGCCTGGCTCAGTAGAGGCTGCCTGGTTGATAGTATGCAGCCATCTCACCTGGGACAGATATTTCTCAGATATTCTAAGTGGGCTCAAACAAACACATAAAAAGTTTAAGCTAAATATTTTTTTCCTAATTTGGACTATTCTTAAATAGTGGAATCAGTGGGATATTCTGTAACATCTTGCTGATACAGAAGCAAATTTTGTGCGGTATCTATCACCAGTAACTGTCCTGTGGGGCTGAACACTTCCATCATATATCTTAAAAGTTTTCCCACCTCTAAAATATGAATTTTAGGGCATTTAGGTCTCAAAAGAACCAAATTGCTCATATATGCAATGTAGAAAATCACCATCAAAAATGCACTGGATCTGTTCACTAGATGAGGGCAATAAATTTAAAGTTGATTAACTGGTTGATATTCTGTGTGATTCAACTTCCCCTACTTTGAGTTCTACTGCAGCTTTTGTTGTGGGTACATTTAATTGCTGTCTCTGTACTTGGTTCTTGTTTTAGGAAGGAGAAACAATACTGCTATATGCCAGATGGTATTCAAAGAGTTCATGAGGCGTGCTGGGATTATGAAAATTGAAATAGTACATGAACATATAAAATTATTTCTGTGTACATTTTTAATGAGAGTATTAAATAGTCACCTGGATGGTGTAGATATGTCTCCTCTTACAACGGAGTTCAAATGATCAGATGGTACAATAAGCTGAAAAATGTACTTTTTTCCCCTCAACCCGAGGACTCTGTTTGGAACAGAAGGAAATCAAACACTATCTTCCAGTTAAACTGTACACCTTTCATAAATAACTTAGCACTGGAGACATAACTTCAATCTATAAAACATGACTGAGAAAATAGCAAAGAATAGGAGACAGATAGTAGTTAGATAAAAGTCAATCAGTTTGAAATAGACTGAGAAGTAGTTTGCAATATTAAACAGCCTGTGACCTTTCAATATCTTTTGCTTGTTATGTCTTAAACACTTAAAAGGAATTGTCATCATTTTTTGTGACGTAAAGAATACGATACAGAAATTGATTAAGATTTTATGTTTTTTAAAAATTCTTTAAAATAAATGTGGAAATACTTTTTTTCTCTAAGTTCAGAGTGCTATTTGTGTGGGTTTTTTGAGTTGTTAAGTATTACTGCTAAGTCATATGCATATAAAAGCTGGAGAAGAGCAAAATGTAATAAAGTAATGAGAATTAATTTTGATTATTTGAATTGTTGTTACATATCCTCAAGGAAAGGATGGAGCAGTGTAATTTTCTTTTCACTCTAGCAAAGATTAAAAAAGCTAAAGTTCAAATTCTAGTACCTAAGAAAGTAATTTTAAATTCTGATAGATGATACATCACACAAGAGTAAGTTTTGAGCAGTTTAATAGAATAGTTTAGGAGCCCCTTTTTCACTGTCAAAGGTCATAGTGCATCAATAAAACACCAGTTAGATTTCATAATTGTAAAACCATTGCTAGACATATATTGATTTGGCTACTTTCACAAAATATATTTTTGGTGTGTAAAGGAGTGGAACAGAGAAAACCATAAATCTATCATTCTAAAAATGTCTACATTTGGATATGACTATATAGTAGATTAATAATGAGATATAAGTAATATATATAAGGTACTTGATTAATTCATTGATAACAAGCATAATCTGACAGATCAGTTGTTCTTAGTCAAGATTTGTCTTCAAAAATCCGTCCCCTGCAGCAACTATGTCAGAAGACTTAGCTGGAAAATGAAAGAGTGACCTAGCCAAATCAAAATACTATTACATTTCTTTAAAAATTAGTCTTCCCAATCAGTGACGGCAAATTTCACAGAGCATTTCAGGATGCCTTTTGCTTTGCCTGAATTCTTCCTGATACTAAAACAGAAACAAACTGATATTACCTGTGTTTGCTGTTTCATTTCCTGTTGTGTATCTATGGAGAAAGGAGAAAATATAACAGAAACTCTAATATCACCAAAATATTAATGATACACACAGGGTCCCTCCATCTTACTAACCATAAAAATGTAAGTATGAATTATGAGTGGGACTCTACATTTCAGGAGCACTAGGAAAAAAAGCACAGAGTAGGTGACAAACCATGTATATAGTTTATTACATGGAACTCCTGATCAAACATATTTAAACTTTTTGCTTCTGTACTCAGTATGGTTAAATAAAAACAGAAAAAAATAGCTTCATTTTTAAAGTTATAGAGAACTACATGAAATTCAAAGAAACAAAACTTAAAATAATCTGTCAAGGACTGAAACACTATTTAAAAATGTTGTTTCCTTTTTGTCAAGCTTTCAATTCAGTATTCAGGCAACCATAACATGTCTGATCTTCAAAAGCAAAGCAGGTAGGAATTCTCCATTATTTTTATACTTTTTTTTCACCCCTAAATACCAGGCTCTCTGGACTTTTTATGAATTTTGGTACATATATGTGGATGTACAACCACTGTGACTGCATGCTATGCAGGGGGACATGGTTGTAAGTATGAAATATGGCCTCCTATTACAGAAATATCAAATCATCCTTATGTCCAGTGGTTTATTTTAGCCAAGAGACTTGGACAATGTTATAGCAAAGAAGTAAGTATTATTCCTTAAACCTAATGTACTGAAACATGTTAAAATTACTTCATATCATAGTGCCTGGAGTGGTTTTGAAACTTGTTCAAGTGTTAAATCTCGCCTTGAAAAAAAAGTTTAAATAGCTAAGGAGAAGAGGGGTTTTTTTTCTTTGTAAAACTGCTGTTGTCCACGCACATATTGAAGTACCTTGTAATGCATAGTGCAGTCTGGAACTGGAAATGCACCCAGGAAAATGAAAACCCAAGTGCTATCTAGTCTTTTGGATTTGTATAAAAAAAAAAAAAATCGGTCAAGAAAATGTCAGCTGCATGTAAAGCAGCAACTACATTTATTAATATATTTTCTATTTAAAGAATCAGATCTATGAGAGAAAGCAAAATTTTGAGCAGGAAAATGATACAAAAATTAAAAGCATAGGAATGTAAAATCCTGCTATAACATTGTCTATTATAGTCTAAGGCATATAAAAATTTAAATTGTGTGTGTGTGTGTATGAAGAGCTTCTAAACAATAGAAGTGCACTTCCTATTGCTCTCCCTTTAATTGAAAACGTTAATTCTTACCCATGTCAATGCAGCTTCCATTTATATTCATTAAGGGATTTCTTTCTGCTCATACCCACTTATTCCCATTGATATCGCAGAAGTTTTCTCATCCACACCATTTGTCCTTGTTTGACAGCTTTCCTGCCTACTGTTGGTGGCTTTTTCTTCTTCCTTACCTGCAGTTGTCATCCCAGTGACTACAACTTCATTGTTAATAATTCTCTGAGACATGTTCTTTATACCTTCCTTTGCCTTCAGCCATACATGCTTCCTTCAGCAGCAGCCTCTCTTTATTTCCCAGTAATTGCACACTCTTTGCATTGATTTGTATAGCTCCTTCATTAGGGAGCTCTTAGGGGCTGTAGATGTCCCTTCTCAGCTTCCTGTTCTGCTATTGGGAGTGTGAAGAAAATGATCCTCTGGGAACAGAGTACATCTAGGCTGTTCCTGAGCCCTAGTTACCAGTATATATGCATATATGTATATATGTATATGAATGATTTTCCGTTTTGATTAGAGATCTACTTCACACATTTGACCTCTCTGACACACAAATGTTCATTCAAATTCAACTGTGGTGTGACTACTCAGATCACCTTCTATATTTGCTGATGTAGAAACCCTGGATTTCGCTTTCAGTCCTCTTTCTGGTTTCCTATATTTGATTTAAATCTCTTGCGTTTTTTGCAAATTTTTGCCTTCTCTTATTTATCCACCCTTCTGTTCTATTTCATGCTGCACTCTGCAAAGCTTCCCTAGGATTTTTAGAGATAGGGAAATCCACCTAGAGTGGTCCTCTTATCGTTGGGCAACTTGTAACAAGTAATAGTGAAAATATCCTTCCAAATGATTATTCCTGTTATATTTTTCAGTGTCTGCTTAGCTCAACAGTTCATCCTTAGTCCAAACGAAGTCAATCTTTTTGTGAGCAAAGCTCCTTCTATAGGCAAGTGTCCATAAGGAAAAAAGACTTCTACTAGCAATAATAATCATTTGTCATTGACACATATTTTAACTATGAGGAATTCTTACAGAGTGGGAAACCTGCTCTGTTTCTATGTGTGTGCACTGCCTCACAGTCCACAGATAAAGTGCTCCTCACTGAAGAGAACTGTGTTGTAGTTTAAATTATTTTTAAAAGAATATCTTTTTCCTGGATTTAGAAAAAAATAATTGCAAATATTGTTTAAATTAATTCATGTTAATCACAAGAAAAATATGTAGTTTTGTCTTCTAGGCTATCAGACATTATGATCCAAGAAAAACCAAGTAATTTTTAGGCACCAACTTTGCACTGTTCATCTGACTTTGTAAATAGAGACCACTTCTGGGAAGCAGTTTCTAGTGCATCAAAATGCTGAAGTAAGTGTTTGCACATGAATAAACCATCGAGCAACCTGATACTTGTCAGCTGTTCTGTTTAATTTTCTGTAACTGTTATTGAAGCTACAGCTAGCAGTCTGACAGAAATAAATTTCCTAGTTTGTTGAGGCATTCTGACACAATCTGGTCATAAAACTTGTTGAAACTCACCAAAGTGAGATTATGTATTATTTTAAAATTTATTTATCAGTTTAAAAAGTCCCAAAGCCCAAGACAAAAACCCAATCATATGAGCATAGGAAAGGGATCTACCAGAAACCTCTTAGATACTAATATCTGGTTGTGTGACATTTTTTGTAGCAGCTACATTTTTGTAAGAGTTTAGACAAATGAAGGCTCTGCCTCTCTGAGGTAGATTTCCTAGCCTTGTTAACTGTTTGAATTTTTTGTCATAATTTCCCCCCTGATGCTGGCCAGAAACCTCTTCCCAATTTCTATCTTAATTTTAGTAACGAATATTTGATAACCACTGCAATTTTTATCACATCTTTGTCTTTTTTTGCTAGCTTTTACTTTATCCAATGATTTTAGAAATAATAATGATTACATATTTTCTTTTTTCTTTGTGTCATGTGTATTAAATACACCTGTGGTTCTCTGGTAAGAGAAACATTCTGTTTCTCTGTTATTTCTAAGTGCATTTTCTATATACCCTTTCCATGTTTTAGGGCTATAAAGATGAATTGCTTATACAATGAACAGGGAAATTTTCCAATGCCTCATAAAATATCATTAATATTTACTTATTTCTGCTGGAGGAAAAAGAATTTGAAACATATGAAGTTGAGATATATGAAGATCAATTTTATCCTTCCTATTGCAATATAGCAGGGACTCAACATTATGTGCCTGTACTGCATAGAACAGAATAAGAACAATTTAAGCATGGCCATAATTAATTAGATGAAAGATCCTTCTATTGTGTCTCCCACATTGTTCTTAAGGAAATGCCTGGGGGAAAATAAAATTGGAGAGAATATGTATAATGCTTCCATGTAAAACACTTCTATCTTCTAATTAGTTTCAGCTGAAAGACTTCTTGAGTCACATGTATTTAGCAACCCTCAGTGGATCCTTTCCTATTGCCTTAGCAGCTTCCATTCTTAGACACACACACACAGGCCTATAGTACCTATAATTGTGGTAATAAATACTATAAATTGCTGCCCCTTGTCTGAGATTCTTTGCTTTTTGAATATGTTGAACCTACTTTTATTTGATGTCCAATACACCTTTAGACAGAAAGTGTGAAAAGTTGATCCCTCTTATATTCTCTCCACATTCCTTGTGATTTTGTAGAGCGTCTTCATATTCCAGTATAGTGATTTATTTTCTAGGTCAAAAATTTACAGCTTATTCAGTTGTTCTTCATACAAAAGTTTTAGTTCCTTTTTCATATCCTTTTTGAGACCAGGGTCGGGACCTCCATGTTATGTTTATACTGTAGATGAACCATTGTTTGCAGTGGCATAACTCTTTTCTCTGTGCTCCCGCATTAAACTTACTTTTTAACTGCTACTGAACATTGAAATGACTGTTTCATGGAACTATCTATTATAATCTTAAGGTCTCTCTTCTGAATAGTAATGGTTAGCTCAGAGCTCATCATTTTTATGTGAAATTAGGATATTCTTTTCCCCGTGTGGCACTTTACATTTATCTACACTTAATTTCAGTCATTCAGGTTCATAAGACATGTTCTGTTGCAGTTCTTCACAGTGCTTTCTCATCCTTACCATTCACTCTAAATAATTTAGTACCATCAGAAAACTTTCTTGTCTCTCTGCTCACCCTCTTTCCTACATAGCTTATGAGTGTGCTGAACATTACTGGTATCAGAGCAACTCCACTGCAGATTTCCACTGTTAGAATTCAACATTGTCTAATCCTTCTCTTTTAACCATTTAAGGGCCTTCCATGCACTATAAGGCTTCATCACCTGAAAAGCCTTTGGTGAGGAAAATTTTTCACAGCCTTATGGAAAGCTTAATTGATTGCACTATCCTGATCACCTTTATCCATATGCATATTTGCTCTTTCTATGGACTTCAGTGGGTTTGTAATAAAGGATTATTTTGTACAAGTCAAGCTTATTCTTCTCAAGTACATCATAATTACTCATGTGTCTGGAGTAATTTCTTTATTATAGTTTTTAAGACTTTGTCTAACATAGATGGCAACCTTACTGATCTGTTTTTGTCGCTTGCTCTCTGAAGGATGCTTTTTTAAAATTGAAACCCTCCTATGGTGTGGCACCAAAGCAGTTTCAGGTGAGAATTTATATTCACCATTGTTAATAATTCAGCTGTTTCATCCCTGAGTTCCTTAAGAACCCCTGGCTGAATACTGTCTGGCCTTTGTGGTTTGTTACTTTTCTTTCTGACTATTTGTTCCAAAACTGCTTCAAACTGAAACCTTGACAAAACCCCTTTGAAATAAGAAATTCTGGAGGGAGATCACCCCAGTTTCATCCTGAGAATGCAAAGAATGAATTTCACTTTTCTGCCATTGTTTTCCTTTTATATTCTGTTTATTTAGCTGTTAGTATTTCAAAGTGTCTAGAAGTCTGCGTTCTTTTGACATGTTTGAAGAAAGATTTATTAATCACTTTGTTTTGGTATCAGATAATAAAGTCCATACAGCTCACTTATTACTTACTTTTGCCGCAAATAATAGAAGAAATTGTCATTTGGTTCTCAGGTGAGGTTCTTTGGCTTTGCACTATTTAGTTGTATCTTAAGCTTTAATGCATTGTTCATGTTTCATAGTTTTTCCTTGACCTTGGCAGAAACGTCAAACATCATGTCACCTGTGCATTCATTAGCACTTGCCTTGCTTTCTCTGTCCAAGCTATTAATGAAATAATACAAATCCAAGAATGATTCTTGAAAAACAAAACCAAAGAATTCTCTTTTCTTAGTTCACTTATCATATTCTCTTGGCTCCTTTCAAAAGTTTCCACTATTTGTCATCTTTCTATCTCAATTTCTAATCTCCCACGAGTGAATAACAAACAGTATTGTTGAAATTTGCATATATTCTGTCTCTGTTACTTAAAAGCAACAAAAAAAAAAAAACAAACCCAAAAAACTTTGTTGTGGAAGAGATATCAGATGGGTTAGTTTAGCTCTGCCATTGATGGATTTTATTGTTTCCCAGAAATTTATACATCTTTATTTGCTCTTTGCTTCAAAATAGATTTTGTGTTCAAAGTCTGTAGCTTTTTAGTCAGATATTCTGCCTTTCTTGAACTTGACAAATACGTAGCTTATTTTCAAATCCTTGTCATCCCCCATGTCTTTGTTCCTCACTCTCTATTGCCCAAATTTGAAAGAATCATAAATCCTGGCAAAAGGATTTACCATGTCATGCATAATTTTCTCCAGTCTGCTTTGAATAAACATAATCTTGTCTTCTTAATTGTGTCAGACCTTGGGTCTACAGGTTTTGTTTCTGATGCGATCATTTTTATTCTGAACCATTCTTTTTTATTAGTTATTTTGCTTTTGCAGCCTACATCCATTCTTGTCTACCTTAAGGGAAAAAAAAAGTCCACCTGAGTATTTGCTTCCTAACACCAATATCTCTACTCAGTTATCACAGTGTAGTAGTTTTTTATGTTGGCTCATAATTTGTCGTATGGCAAGACAATCTTTTTGTATAGTACTTTTTGCCCAATCCACAAGTAATACTCCCTCTCTTCTACCCGAAACTTTATTTTCTAATCATCCTCTCTTTTCAGACTGCAGTTTAATAAGAGGTTCTGCTTAGGGGGGATCGATGCAGAAGGAGAAAATATCACATCATATATGTCAACAATGACATGGCTTCTGTATCTTAGTTTTCCTGTGATCCATATGATCAGGCCTGTTGCTTGAGGAGAAGATATTTTGGCCTTTATTGAAGCATAAGCATAAGGGATACAGGATTGTACAGCTTTCCACCAACGAAAGAACTTTTCATTAATGCTAGGACCTTTTCTATTTTGAAAAATACTCACGAATTCCTTTTAAAAATTCACACCAAATTTTTTTTTTTCTTTTCTAAAAATTCAAACCTGTCTAATAATTATAGGAGGATTTTTTGGAAAATATACTATTTCTTCACTATCCAAACTTAATGAAATTCTGGATGGAATTCTGGAAGGCTCTGCTGATAAAGAGCACTACTCTGCAATCTGGGAGAGTCTTATCTCTATTGAGCAGGCAGTACTTAAAGTTTCTGCTGTTCCTGAAACATGAAATCAAGTTGAAATAAACTAGAGACTTAATCAGACCCAGAAAATACCCAATACAACCACTAATTTCCAGATTTCTGCTGTTCCAGGCCTTTGTCAGCAGAAGTTGACAGAAATGTCCACGTATTTGCTGGCTCTATAATTGCAAATTGGGGGTTTTTTGGTGGTTTTCTCTTTTTTTTTTTCCTGTTTTTTCTTCTTCCCTACTCACTATGTTGTTTTCCCTGTTTTAAGCTTTCGAGAGCTCAATCCTAATACCACAGTACTTAGTGTTTAGCTCTTTCTACAAAACTTTGTTCATTTACAACTTTTTTGGCCTTTAAGATGCATCAGTACACTTACAGTCTGAGAAGAGATATTTACTTTAAATTCATAATTTAGATAGAAGTATAAACAGTATAGAAGTCTTGCAGATGTCTGAATTGATAAACTTTCCCCTGAATAGAAATGCAGAGCCTCACTTGGGCCTAGAATGGGTCAGGTCAGTTGCTCAAATATTTCAAATATTATGTCAAGCTGTATCTGTCAAAGACAAGTGCATAGTTTCAGCTCCACACAACAATTTTCCAGCATAGCCCTAAGGGTTTAATGCTACTTTCAGGAGTACAGCGCAGCATAGCTGTGATTAGAACCAGCTTCTTATATATTCTCCTCATTTACTGCTATAGTTCTTTTTCCCTTAACACAAAAAAACCACGTGAAAAGTCAGCCCTCAGCATTCTTACAGATGATGTGCAAAGAAAGCAGAGCTGACTTACTGATTGACCTGTTGGAGCAAAAGATAAGGTACTCAGTATTCTTGCTGAGAAAAGTTCTAAAATCCTTCCTCTTGGGAGGACCTCTCATGAGCAAGCAAATCACCTTTCTAAACACAGGCAGTGACTTAGATGTCTAGGTATTCAGCTGAGATACACTGGGGTTATTTGGAAGTAGAGGTAAAAACCTGAGCTACAGTTGTAAAATATAAATGAACATTAAGAAACTTTTCTTTATATTCTTACACTTACAACTAATTTAGATATATTTTTATTTTATAACCATCTTTCATCCTGTATGAAAGAGCAATATAAAGTTGCACGGTTTTAAAAATAGGTTTTGTTAGCTACGGATTAAATAAGCAACAATAATAGCCCGGTATGTAGTGGTCTTGGATTTTGTAAATATAGAACTCCAGTAACAGTCTTAGAAAAAAAAAAAAAATAAGCAAAGGATCTCATTCTATATTATTTGTATTAATTTTGGACATGCAATATTTTCATTTTTTTGTTTACGGTACCACTCCATAGATCCAGGTTAACACTTACAGGACTTTTTGATAGATTTTGGAGTCATGGTTTGATGGCAAAGTGATTTTAGCCAGTAATTTCACTCAATTATTAAGTCTAAACACAGTGATGAATTTGCTGGCCCAGACAAATGATTCCAGCATAAATACAACCTAATAGGATTCTGGTATTTTTTGTTCCCAAGCCATTAGTCTTCTGTCATAACTAAGCCCAAAAGTAAATACACTGATCAGTATAACTGAAGAAATATATATGAATTTGCATATGAATCTTCTACTCTGTATGTTTCTATGGTATAGAATACCTAAAATACCTCAAATACCTCTATTTGAGCAAGTAATTGTTACAAGAACAGGTAGAAATTTTATCTAAGCTTCTTCACTGAACTAAGTTTCTATTTCTAGAAGCAGAGAACCCTAGGGCAGGATTGATCTCATATACAGAGATGTGTGTTCTAGACACCTACTGTGAACATCCATTTCCTGAATTTAGGTACCCAGCACCAGCTGAAACACCTCAGGCATGCTGCCTGGCCACAAGCTGCTGGCTAGTATCAGCCCTCCTGTGTCACATCTGCTGAGCTGGTAGGGATGTTTTGGTAATCTAGCATGTCTGTCACTTCAATTTACCACCTAAATTAAGCCCTTGAATCATAGAATTATAGACATAGACATATAGACATAGTTAAGGCGTGGGGGAATGGACCTTAATGATCATCTGGTTCCAACGCCTACTGCCAGGTGCAAGGATACCTCCCACTAGACCAAGTTACTCAAGGCTTTATCAAACCTGGTTTTGAACACTCTCAGAGTTGGGGCATCCACAACCTCCCTGGGCAACCTGTTCCAGTGTCTAACCACACTCACAATAAAAAATTTCTTCTTAATAGCTAACCTAAACTTCCCCTCTTTCAATTTTTACCTATTGCTTCTTGTCCTATCACTACAGTTCCTGATGGAGAGTCCTTCTCCAGCTTCCGTGTAGGCCCCTTTCAGATACTGGAAGGTTGCGATGAGGTCTTCATGGAACCTTCTTTTCTCCAGGATGAACAGCCCCAGCTTTCTCAACCTGAGTTCATAGAGGAGGTGCTCCAGTTCTCTTATCGACTTATCTGGACGTGCTCCAACAGTTTCATGTCTTCCTTATGTTGGGGACACCAGAACTGTGCACAGTGCTCCAGGTGGAATCTCACATGAGCAGAGTCGAGGGGCAAAATCACCTCCTTTGACCTGCTGGCCACAATCCTTGTGATGCAACCCAGGCTTCGATTGGCTTTCTGGGCTGTTAGTGCACACTGCTGGCCCATGTCGAGTTTTTCATCACCTGTCACCCCCTCACCATGAAGAGCTCTTTCTCTTCATGGTTGCTCTCAATCACTTCTCCGCCCAACCTGCATCTGGGATTGCTGTGACCCAGGTGTAAGATCTTGCACTTTGCTTAGTTGAAGTTAAAGAGGTTTGTATCAACCCATCTCCTAAGCCTCGCTAAGTCCCAATGGATGGCATTATCCCTTCCCTCCAGTGTGTGAACAGGACCAACACAGAGCTTGGTGTCATTAGCAAACTTTCTGAGAGTGCACTTGATCCCACTGTCCATGTCACCGCCAAAAATGTTGGATAACATTGGCTCCAGTAGTGACTCCTGAGGGACACCACTCATCACTGGTCTCGACATGGACTCTTTGTGTGAAGTCATACAACCAGTTATTTATCCACCAGATGTTCCATCCACCAAACTCATAGCTCTCTAACTTGGAGACAAGGATGTTGTGCAGGACAGTATCAAACACTTGGCATAAGTCCAGATAGACAATGTGAATTGCTCTTCCCCATCCACCAGTGCTGTAGTCCTTTCATAGAAGGTCACCACATTTATCAGGCATGATTTCCCTTTTGTGAAGCCATTTTGCTGCTATCAATCATGTGTTTCTTTTCCTTGTACCTTAGCAGAGTTTCCAGGAGAATCTTCTCTATGACCTTGCCTGGCACAGAGGTGAGACTGACTGATCTGCAGTTCCTCAGGTCTTCTGCTTTCCATTTTTAAAAAATGGGATTTATATTTCCCTTTTTTCAGTCATCAGGGAATTCACCTGACTGCTAGGATTTTTCAGAAATGATGGATAGTGGCGTAGTCTGGCAATCTGCCAGCTCCCTCAGGACCCACAGATGAATCTCATTGGGTCCCATGGACTTGTGCATGTTCAGGTTCCTCGATGATCTCGATCCTGATCCTCTCCTGCAGTGGGCTCAAGATCTTCATTCTCCCAGTCTCTGCATCTGCCTTTCTTGACTGGGGTAGTGTGTCTGGAGCATTTGCCATTGAAGGCAGAGGCACAGAAGTTGAGAACATCACGCTTCTCTTTGTCCAGGGTAGCCAGGTGTCCTATTGCCTTCCAGAGAAGACCCACATTATCCTTAGTCTTTCTCGTGCTTGCAACATATTTGTAAAATCCTTTCCTGTTATCATTAGTACCCCTGCCCATACTCAATTCTAACTGGGCTTTGGCTTCCCTAACCTTATCCCTAGCTTCCCATACGATTTCCCCGTATTCCTCTCAGGCCACCTGTCCTTGTTTCCACTTCCTGAAATCTTCTTTATTTCCTTTGAATTTGCACAGCAGCTCCTTATCCATCCATAGAGGCCTCCTGGCATTTTTGCTCACTCTCCTCCTTGTTGAGATGCCTTGCTCCTGAGCTTGGAGGAGGTGATCCTTGAAATTCAGTCAGCATTCTTGAACCCCTCTGCCTTCCAGGGCTCTACCCCATGAGATTCTACCAAATAGGTCCTTGAAGAGGCCAAAGTCTCCTCTCCTGAACTCCAGGGCAGTGGGCTTGCTGAGTGCCCTCCTTGCTGTCCTCAGGATCGTAAACTCCACCACCTCCCAGTCACAGCAGCTAAGGCTGCCTTGGAGCGCTGCATTCCCCACCAGCTCCTTCCTCTTGGTGAGCACAAGGTCCAGTATGGCACTTTCTTGCTGGCTCCTCAATCACTTGTCTAAGGAAGTTGTTGACACATTTGAGGAAGCTCTGGGATTGCTTGTGCCCTGCTGTGCTTTCCCTCCAACAGATACCAGGTGGCTGAAATCCACAAGGACCAGGGCTTGCAAGCGTAAGGCCACTCCTGTATGCCTACAGAGGGCTTCATCCACAACATCCTGATCGGGGGTCATGTAGCAGACTCCCACTATAACATACCCCGTCCCTACCCTCACTTTAATCTACACCCACAAGCTCTCAGCTGGATCCTCATCCTTCCCTAAGTAGAATTCCATACTCTCCAGCCATGTTATGTTATTGACATAGAAGGCTGCACCCCCTACTTGTCTCCCTAGCCTGTCTTTCCTAAAAAGACTAAATGGAATGTTTGATGGGTGGTGACTCACTCCCTAGGTACTGTGCCCTACCTTTGTGATCCGCGTGTGCAAATATCTGTGCAAAGGGCTGCGCTACACCCTTCTAATGCCGCACACCCTTCTAATGTGCCACACCCTGTTTGCCCGCTCTGTTTGTTGCCCTCATGGTTGCTCGAACTCACTGGAACCATTTAAATGGCAATGCCCTGGCAACAGATTCTGACAGTGCCGCCTCCTTGCCTGATTGGCTCCCAAGGGCTGCAGGGTCTTGAGGAAGTTTTGGGCTCCTGAACAGGTGTCCTGAGTTTGGGATCCTCCCACACAGCACAATCCAACAGTCACCCCAAGATTGACTTCAGTTGCCACTGATGCTGCTGCTGTCCCCTCTTGGACAGACTCTTGAAAAATTTTACCACAGCTCAGAGAAGTGTCTCTTTTCAAGATGGCACTTAGCATTTTAGTCATTTAACCTAATTCTACATAAATGTGTGCATGATGTGAAGTATGTGATTATGATGTGCTTGATGTTCTGTAATGAATTAATATGTTTGTGTCTTATTTCTTCTATTTTCATCTTCTGTCTTTAAGATAAACCCCTGGTTGTAGATGTAGAGGCAATGCCCCCTCCCTTGCAAAGATGCAATGCCCCATACCATACTTACCAGAGTGCCTCTTCAGCATTGCAAGCTGCAGCATCCCATCTTCAGGAACTGGGTTCTGCTGCTTCCTGTTTTACTCAGCCCAGACCTGTGAGGGAAGGATATACCATTCTTTCTGCTCATGCAGACCCAGGCATAATGGATTAACTCTATTGCTATTAACAGGGTGGGTTAATTGTCCAGCTCCATCCCAGGAGGACATTTTGACTCTTCTGTGAGATGCTGTCTGCTCCTCCTTCTCAAACTTAACGCTGTTAGTCTTTCCAGTGTAGCTCAAAACACAAGTCATGCCAGAACTGTGCCCAGCTACTGGGAGAAAGAGGTTCTTGGGGTACTTGCCTTCAGCCCCCTCTCTGGCTTTTACACTAGCAGTTGTTTTCCTGTATGTTGTCATGATAGGGAGCAGAAGAAATGTTTCCTCAAGTGTTATAATTCCAATAATAACACCAGTACTTGAGATATACAATGTAAAGCTGTTTAAAAGCCTGGCACAGTGATCTGCTGCTTGAGATAGATAGCTTGCAAAAAATAAATTCAGCAGCGTCTCTAAACATGTTCTTTAATTTTTCACTCTCTACGTTTCTTAGGGATGGAGGATGTTAATCATTTTGCATACATCAATGCAAATGCAATTCAACTTAGTACTGACATGCAGTCTAATTGGCTTTAAAATGGAATTTTGTTTTTTGAGTGCTAATTTTCAGGTAATGACTTTCTAATTGATTTTCTTTTTATGAAGGGCCATTGATTCACTCCCTTCAATGAAATTCAGTTGGCTTCCCAAGAGAATTTATAAAAAGCGGCTGAAAACAAGGGTCTTTCACTGCTGCTTTCTTCCTACCTTGCTTTGCTCTTCATTCTGTCTAAAGTATACTTTTTTTTATTTCTCAATAAGCAAGCCTATCATAACAAGTCTAAACAATTTTATATATATATGTGTGTGTGTGTACATGTGTGTGTGAAATGGCCTCTAAAAAATCCCAAAGATCTTTATTCAAAGATGGATTGAATTTTTGTTACATTCTTCCTAAAAACTAGATATTAACCATGGCCTCTGATGTATTAATATGATAGCTACTTAATATTTATATCAGTTATTCTAAGTAATGAGTTTGGATCACACAGAACTTATCAGAACAACAAAAGGATTGACAGTTTTTAAATGGAAGTATGAGCTATGTGTTATCATATTGCTTATGTCATTAAGTCACAGATGAGTTTGTATGAAGCACACTGGAGGCTGCTTGAAAGTTTTCTGTTGCTGTACAATATAGCAATCCCAGCTAGATTATAATGCATAATGTGAGTGATAATTGGAAACCTTTTGGTGATCCTGTTTTGAACCTTGGTATTTAAGACAGTGACATGACAATAGAATGAATTCCACCAAAAAATGAATGGAAAACCATGCTGTTATTTTAGTCTGATTTTTCACATTCATTGTGGGAAGGGAGGAAGGAAGCTAGTGGCTTTAAAAGAAAGCCTGAAAAGGCTTTGCAAGCCAGATCATGTTGTCATTTTGGATGCTGTTCCAGACAAATTGCTGATTTTGCTTAATTATCTGATTATTTTATTGTTATAGAAACATGGTGTTTTATCATCCCCATTTTTCAGGTTCTTAAAAAGGAGAAGTCATTCATGATAGTGAACTATTCTTGGATATAAAGCAAAAGATGTAGTAAGATTCAGTGACTGGATGAACAAACCAAGTAGAAATAATGCATATTTTTAACACTGAGTATAAGTGTGGAAGAGCTTCTGTAGAGGTGATAAATTTGATTTTTCATCACTTTCAGTTTTGAAATCAAGACTGCATAACTTTATGAATGGTGCACTATAGCCCAGACTGAGAACTCATTAACTGAACTATTTCATGGGAGTTGGCACTCTGTGTACTGAACTCCAGAACAGATTATCATTGGTGCCTTCTGGGCACCAAAGTCAATGAATTTCTGTCATTTGTTTTTTTTATTTTATTATTGTTGTTATTATTTAAGTGAGCAAGGATGTAAAAAACAGTGAATGGATTGGTTTTGTTTTTAAAGGATCAGTGCATAAATAATAGCTAATTAATTCTCGACAAACACTTCTGAGAGTATTATCTCTGTTTCACAGACAGAATGAGTTTCAGAGGCATTGGGATGTTAGTCTCAGTTCACACAGTAAGTAAGCAGCAAAGCACGACTGCCAGCAGTCATTCCTGGCTGCTGTGCTTATGCTATTACAAGTATTTACAGAGTTTTATCAAAAGTCTGTAAAGGCATTTCCTGCAGGTGCTTCCTGTGATCCTGTAGAGAAACAGAGTAACATTATGATAGCCTCTTTCATCTGAAGAACTCCAAATTTGTTCTGAGCACTTGAAAGCACGTTTTCAAAATACTCTCAAGCAGTAACTGAACAAGTCTAAAAGTCAGGAAAAGGGAAAGATAGAGAGATCCTGGTTCCTTTGTCTTTCCACTCTTCCTTCCTAAAAATATTCACAAAGGATATTTTTGGTTTCTTTTGTATTAGCTTTAGAGAAAGGGATGTAACAGACTAACAGCAACA
Source organism: Dasyornis broadbenti (assembly GCA_013397935.1). Lineage (NCBI taxonomy): Eukaryota > Metazoa > Chordata > Aves > Passeriformes > Dasyornithidae > Dasyornis > Dasyornis broadbenti. Next base: position 1,615,702 of record VZRN01005010.1, on the reverse strand, counting down.
AGATAATGGTGTCTTCACTCTACTAAAGCTGGTAATGCTAGGGACACTTCCCCTTACTGGAAAACAGCAAAACAGCCGTGTCAGTCTGACACAGCTTTGGAAAAAAAAATAGAATATGCACGAAAATTCACTGTGTATCTGCCAGTCTTTTCCTGGTCAATTTGGGCCTTCACATGGGAACAGGACCACAACCATCCTCTGCTGCAGCAAATCATTGTCACAGGCAAACAGAATCATGTAAGAAAAATATTGCACCTCAGTAATAAAGATCTTTGTACATCAGAATTTCCACCTTCTCCTTCTATACGAGTAGTAAAACACGAGGCTGTTCATAACACCAATGTTTCTCTACTGACATCCAACTTTTCTTTTAATTCAGTGGCCGTGAAGGCTGTCAACCCTGCTCAGTGATAGAAAAGGCTGCAATGAAGTCATGCTAAACTCAAAATGTCTCTGCCTCCTTGGTCAGGGAAGCATGTATCCTGGCTGCCGAAAGTAAATAAACCAGAAATATCTGAGTCAGATAAAATTGCCAATGCTGTGTGAGGAAAAAAATTAATTGCAGACAACTGGTAATCAATTGAGTCTGAATGTTCAATCCCCTAAGATTTATGACACAGCTTAAAATTAAATTTAGGAAGTTTCTGTTGAAAGAAAATTAGGTCATTGCAGCACTTTACTACTTGTTTAATGAATTGTAAGGAAAAGAAGTGGACAGGTGATCAAAATTTTAAAATCCTTCCCTCTTCCAATTATTGTTTTCAAACTAGATTTACCTTTGGCGATTATTAAACAAGGTTTTTGATTTATGCCAGTCTTCCTATTTCAGATGCTAACAAGCATTTGAAGGCATTTCAGCTAAAAGATGGCTACACAGCCACTTTCAGAGTAGTAGTTGATGTGAACCTGAACAAAACAACATCATATGGAAATTATAGATGGATATTATCTCTGTCAAAGGGAAAAGTATAACTTCTGAACGCATATAGTTGCAAAAGAGGTAATGGGATGAAAACAAATTATATACTTTAAAACAAAAATAGGACCTTCAGTATTTCTTATTCCATCATTGCCTCTTTTGTTAAGACATCTAACAGTTTACTAAATTCACAGGGGTTTCCTATCAAAGATTTCTTCTTATTCTGAACTTCTGATATAGATACCAGGCACTTTTGGCATGAAGAATGAGAGTGGACTTGATTAGAAACACAAGAATTCTGCAGCTCTCCCAAAACTCTTTCAGTCATGCTCAACTTAGCAGAAAAAAAAAACAATTAAATCCCTGAAGAAAGAAGTAACTTCTGACAATTCAGATATTTCTTTGCTCATTCCTTTGTAAAATATTCCTGTGCCTTTTTGGTATCATTTCAAAAAGCCAAGTGGTTAAAACTGTCCTTATTTTCCTAGAAAGATGTGCAGCTATTGAATGCAAGTCGAAGGATAAGCATGTTTGAAGACTGTTACATACTGTAACTCTGCCTTTGGGGATTTCTTAGTAATATTCCTTTGATCAGTTTGAAAGGATTATTCTGGGGAGTCCTACTCCAGGTATTCTTCCTGAGATAGGAATTTTGTGTTTGCTTGCCTGACATTTTGCTTATGATTCTCTGCATTTGGAGCCCTTTTAGCCTTATACCGAGTTTTAGAAAGGATTTACACATTTTCCATTGATGATTCTCATATTTACATTTTGGTTACATGTTTTTCTGCTCATATCCTGGGTCACAGACCAAAAGGTTCTAAACCTTTGATCCTTCAACAGCAAGATCTTGACCGAAGGACATGATTTTCAGAGTTTGGGAGAAAAGGAAAGGAGAAAATATGATTAGTGAGTTCATGTATCATAGCTAACATTGGTAACCGCATCACCCTTTGGAATTCTTAGTTTTAGCGTATGTGAAGTATTTTGGATAAGTGACTTTTATTTTCTTTCATCTCGACATATTCAGAGAGTACTGCAGCTATAGCCTGAAACTGAAACTTGTTAGTGTTAGCTGGAAATAGTGCTAATTTTCCTTTGTTTTCTTTTTTTCCTCTTGCCATTTTTTTGCTAAATCTTGACTTAGTATTATATGTGAGCTTTGTTTCTTTATAAACATTGCAATTTGGAAGCATGCAAAAACAAAACAAAAAATATTCAAAATTATTTCAAATGCATACTTTTCATGTTTCTATAATTTTAAAGTAATTTTGTAATGTTTTAAAATGATTTAAGGACTGATGAAACATGCTTAAAGAGAGCTTACTGGCTTTTCTTAATCCAGTCTTACTTCCCCTTATTGGGAAGCTTATCTGAATTATGGAGAATACAAGTGCTATTTGCAATTAACTGTAACTCCAGCATTGAACAGATACTGAAAGCATACAAGGAAAACACCTGATTATTTAATTTTTGTCTTCAAAGTTTCTTTACTTTATCTCAGTATACAATATTAACTTTATACACTAAGCAATAAATACAGAATAACCAGACTTTATTTCTCACAGATTGATTTGCAGTTGTATTCTTGCAACTATTTCGGATATGCCATGTTTTGTATCACAGTTATTTCTTGCATACTAATTGTCTAGTCAGAATTGCAATGATCTGGAAAGCAGTCTCTGGATTCTTCTGTGAATGAAGCATAATGAAAACTATTCATAACTGAGGAAACTTTATCTTAAATATTGACCATCCTGATTTACTTATGACTCAAAAGGAAAGACTATAAAACCAGCAAGAGCAGTAACTTTTATTTATAGTTACAAACTGAAGTCACAAATCAGTATTTGATATCATGGACCAAGATCGTCATTTAAATTAATATGTAGCTAATTAAGAGCTAAAAAGCTTTATCTAGTTGCTATGTCCTTACTAAATATAGATGATTCTCAACAGTATTTAAAATAGATTTTGCCTTTGTACTTTTTTCTGCACAGGAGTTTGAGTCTTATAATCTGATGCACTAAGTCAGGGGGTGTGGAATGACACTGCTGAGTTTCTACTTTCCCCTTCTGCTTTCTCCTAAGTGCAGCCTCTGGTGAGAGCCTCAACTGTTTGGGCTGCAAGTAAGCCAGTGGAGCAGTGGGGCTGTGTAGAAGAGATACGAGAAGCTTTGAGACAAGAGTGGTGCACAAGGAGTAAACACTGTTCTGAAAATTATTAAAAAGCTATTTTGAAAGCATCAAAGTGTGCAAAAATTTTGAATTGCATCAGTAGTAGAGAGGAAAAGAAACCAAGGACTGCTCTGGACTCCTCTGTGTTTGACCTTGTCAAAGTGAGAGCTCCTGATGCTGCTGAGCTCTGTACCAGCAGCCAGTAACCAGAGAGCTGTTGGTGATGTTATTTCAGTAATGATTGCAATTGTGCTTAGGTATTTTGGAAATACATTCTTCCTGTCTCTCTTTCATTCTATAGGCCATGAAGCAGAAGTAAATTTTTGTGTATTAATGAATAAAATCTCACAACTCCTGTAGAGAAAAGCAGGTTTTATTCTGTCTATACGACCATTTCACACTGATTTTTGTATTCTTTTTCTTTTAACATGAATCAGTCACTGGGCAACTTTTGGAACTAAGGTGTTGATCACATTCTCTATTTTGTAGAATACATTTATATTGTACCCAGGAAAATTTATATTTTACTGTGCAGCCACTGAAGAGTGGCAAGCTTTTAATTTAATTCCTATCTCCCACTTTGCTTCATTGACCACAACCAGCTCAAATTTCTAATTTAGACACCCATGTGAATACTCAGCTAGGTGCTTAATAAGTATTATTTTATTTTTACAGCCCCATAAAATAATTTAATTTTTACTCCATATTTTATATGTGGAACTGAGACAGTGAAAGATTAAGTCAAAACTACCCAACCATTTTGTGTCTCCTGGAACTATACTGAGTGCCACAGAAAATTTTTTTTGCAACTTGCTTGACTAGCATCACATGAAAACTGTCACAAAGAGAATCCAGCACCTGTGCTATAGAGCACACCATTACCTTCATGGAAGGTGATCCATTCCCATCCGTCAGTCCACAGGCTTGGACACTGTGCATAATTCATTTTCTCATGCAAATAAAGGAACTGTCTTAAAGACACCAACCTTATTCATTATGAAACCCCAAGTTATCCCTGGAGTGGGTTGTGCAACATGTAAGAGTCAAAACCTGTTTAGTTTATTTAAGACTAAGAGCAAGATAATGACTTTATTACCCAATGTGTTAAGAAGCATTTACTAATAACGTAATCAGTTGATCTTAACAACAAAAATGGAACTTAATTCAGTGGCGAGAAGGTTGTATTTTCTCAATTTAAATCAAAGTGTAAATGCTGGATAATAAATCTTGGGAAGAAATTGCCAGAGACTAGGACAGACTTCGACCGGCAAAATTTTTCAAATCAAGCTCATTTCTTTTTCCTCCTGAATTTAAATACGGTTAAAAATGAAAAAAAAAAAAAAAACAAACCACCCTAAAACCTCAAGGTATTTCAACCTCAGTTGTTTAGTGTGTCAGGATGAATAATCACAATTTTCTCTCTGGGATTGGTATGAATCTCTGGGGAATAAATATCAGATAATTATGTAAATAAAATAATATCATAATAATATTCAGGAATTCATTAACACCCTGCAGGAAACTTTACTTCTACTGTTGACTTTACAACCCTAATGATATTTCAATATTTTTTGTGTATAGCTTAGGTTTAAAGAAATTTTAGAGTGTTCACATTTTATATCAAGTGGAACAAAACCTATATGGTTCAGCATAGGGGTGGAAATCTCTTCTTCATTATGCAGGCCTGAAAATAATCTTTTAACTTTGTGAATTTTTGTTGTAGAAATTTTTCATGTTATGTTTGGTGCCTGCACCAAAAGGGAAGAATATCTTTGCTGGTGAGATATTTCACACGTCTCTAGAATGTTGTGTTCGATTTCAGGAGGTAGAGAAACATGACACTGTTGCTGCCTTTGTTGAGATGCTATCTGTGATGTCCCATAACGAAAAATATAACGGTATCCATATGCCTATGTCATCTTATTTATGAGTCTAAAGGTTAGGAGAATAGGGTTATTAAGTGGATTTCTGGGGAAAAATAACCAACATAACCCTCCAGTCTGTACGCATGTGCATTGTCAGATGTCCTGCCTCAAATATTCCAGTAATATAAAGTAAAAAAATAGTTGGTATCCAGTCCTGAAAAGAAGTCAGTTTCCCTAGCAAAATTCACAGATAATTTGGTAGTATTTCTATGCATAAATACAGTATGAACAATTGTACATAGAAGAATGAGAAAAGCAATTAATTCCTGGGTTTGGGGTATATGAGCAAGATGGAGCGGTAGTTCTTTGTTAAGGATTTTGGCTTTAGGTTTCACTACTCAAAGAAAATTAAACAAAGATAATATCCTACAACAGTGCTGGAAGAGAAAAAAGTGTTTCATTTAATATCCAGTCACTAAGTCACTGTGGTGGTTTGACCCTGGCCAAATACCAGGTACCCCCAAATTAACACACACACAGGGCTCATGAGTTGAGATAAGGAAACCCGGGAGAAGATGCACTTAAATGAGTAAAACAGGACTAACTTAGGTTGCAAAGTGATCTAATTTATCGCTAACAGAGTCAGAGGAGTAAATGAGAAGTAAAATAAACCCTTCAAGGCCACTGTTTCACTGCTCACCCCTCTCTCTCCTCTCCAGCAGCTGTACCAGGGAACAAGGCAAGGGGTGGAGTAGGTCAGTTCATCACCCAGATCTTCTTCTGTGGCCAGGGGAGAGGCTCTTTTCCTCTGCGTAGCCACCCAACACTGCAGCAACGTGAGCTGGCTCCATGGGCAAACAGTTTCCCCAAAACTGCTATGGCGTGTGGTCCCTCTTCCACGGGGTACAGACCTC
>VZRN01005010.1:1512908-1603771 GCA_013397935.1 Dasyornis broadbenti | reverse complement strand
TTTTTTTTTTTTTCTTTCCCTTAGGCATTTCCAGGAAATACAAACTCTGACAGCGTGGTCCGGCATGATTTACAACATCCAGTTATTGCTCGCTATGTGAGGATAGTTCCTTTGGACTGGAATGGAGAGGGCCAAATCGGGTTAAGAATTGAAGTCTATGGCTGCTCCTACTGTAAGTTTTTCCATGATGATCTTTTTTGCCCCCCCTTAATGAAAACTCACTTTGGATTTCAGATGAAATCCAAATCTTAATGACTTTTGCCTTAGCTCAGGATTGCTAGTTGTGTTACCAAAGACTTCATGAATTATTTGTTGGAAGTTTAATTCTGAGTTGACAGTTTTTTCTTCTCTGGAAGATACAACACTGGAATTTATGATACTGCTTTGAAGTTGTTCCTTTTCATCTTCATGGTTTCTATTGTAGAAGGCTGTGGCTATTGTATAAGCTTGATTTGGACATTTGAGAAAAAGATCATATTCAAACAAATGTCATGTTGGGTCTTGAGGGATAAAATGGAAACAGGACAAAATTTATTGCCTGGTACTACAGATAAAATTAAAGCAATAAACCATAATTTCATTGGAATAGCTCAGATTGCCTAAATATGTGACATATTTTTCTGAGATATTTTCTTGTGTATTTGAATGTGACTTCAGAATTTCTTTTGAAATTCGGGTAAGAAATGGTACAAGTGCTTCTGTAGTTAAGAGCAGAACTGATAATGCTTTAAGAAAAACAAGATTAGTGTCTAATGCCTTTCCTTCAATTAAATACAGCCAGTGCTTAAGGTCTGTAAACCTGCAAAACTGAGTTTATGATATCCTGTATCTATATGGGTTTTAGGCAGTATCCCAGATTTGTTGGTATTTTAGCTGGAAGATGTTATTTGAGATTTGTCTGGTAATAACCAGGCCTAAGAACAAAGTGAGGAAGACTCATGATTGACTTCATTGGGTAATATATAAGACATATTGGAGTCCTTTGCCATTCTAACTAGCAAAAAAAAAAGAAAATCTGTGATGTCAGTTGTTTGATTTCATTAGATAGTCAAAAGACTACATACTTTCATTCAATGCCAATAGAACCAAGAAAAATAGAGTTTTGTTATTATTTCCATATAATTAATGTTTTAAAAAATTATATTGAATCACAGAGAATTTCCCAACAGCTGCAGGAACTTACCTGAGAAATCAAATCAAACTTGCTGTGCTGTTGGATCTGCTGTGCTGAGGGCACACATGGATATTAGATATATTTACAAAAAGACGAGCAGGATCCATTGCAATAAGACAAAGGGTAATGGTTTTAAACTAACAAGGAGTCAGTTTAGATATAAGAAAGACATTTTTTACAACAAGGGTGCTAAAACACTGGAACAATTTACCCAAAGAGGTGGTGGATGCTCCTTCCCTGTAAACATTCAAGGTCAGGTTGAATGGGGGGCTCTGAGCAACCTAATCATGCTGAAGATGTCTCTGAATATTGCAGGGGGATTGGACTAGATGGCCTTTAAAGGTCCTTTCCAATCCAAACTGTTCCATGATTCTATGATATCTGTTACCTGAGGAACTGAGGGTTACAATTTTAACTCAAAGAGAAAATGAGCTTCTGAAATTTTAGAAACAACTCTGATTATTCAGTACATGGCTTTTAATAAACAAGTGTTTGTCATCATAGTACTAAAATGTTTTACGTGCTGTTTTATGTATATCAGACATTACAGCATGGCTAATTTTCCAGGATAATAAATACTTGCATTTAAGTATACTTCCATGCTTTTCCATCAAATGCAGATTCAGGTTTATAAATGCAACATCTAGTTTACTGTCAAATATAAGTCTTCAAAAGAAGAAAATGTTGCAGAATAGAACGATAAACCCCACCATATTTGCTGCAGTATTTGCACATAAAATTGGTAGATTTTGATGAAATGAACACACAAGATACTGTAGGTATGAAAAGGATAGTTCTAGAGGCTTAAAGTAAATGTGAGAAAAAGTAAAACACACCTCGCTGACAAAATTATTTTAGTTGTTTGATGAAAAGTTGCTTGCTTGCTGAACTTTTGAAGAGAAATAAAAAGCATCTGCCAAAGACACAACGTACAGACCCACAAAAAATACAGATAAAATGTGTCTTCACAGAAGAATTAAGGTGGCTTAATATATTTTGTAATTTTACTGAGAGTATTGCTGGTCTGTGATTTAAGTCGTGATTTAAATAATAGTTGTGGGGGTCTTTTAATATAAGATCAAAAAAAAACATTCTGGTTTTATGTGTATAGGGACTTTTCTTTCAACAATTCTCCTACAATGCGGTGTAGTTTTTGCATGCAGGAATTGGGCTGCTCCCAAAATGGTATCAGTAGAGAGCAGCAGAGCTGTTGAGAAGAAAAACTAAAAAATTGTGCAAAGAGAGAGGAAGGCAGCCCTTTGATATGAATACTGTAACCAGAGAGTGTTGTTTACAAATTCCCAGCTTGTGTTCAAATGAATTATTTGGAGCCAGGTGTAAATGCTGCACCTTTCCATGTAGTTGTGTCCTTTGGCAGAGGCCAAGTTTTTAACCTTATGATTAGAAGTACATATATTTGCATATAAATATAAGCACTGTCATTAACCAGTGTGATTTGCAGATTAATCTTGCTGTCGTTTAAGGAACTACACATTTAGATAATCACCAATTTTAACAGCCTGATTAAAAGACAGGCTTCTACTCAAATCTGCCCCAATTTTTGGAATTACTACATAAATGGAAAGGCTGCCCAATATATCACAATTTTAATTTTTCTTTTAGTTACGAGACTAATAGAGAATGTATTTTCTTTATTTAGATATTTTTAGATACAAAAATCCAATATTTTCTCACATTGCATGCAGGATTTAATTGGGAAGCCATACACAGTGACTATAAAAACTCTTTCTTTGCATATTGCTTCAACCTGGTCATTAGTCTCAGACCTCTAAGAAAAATGTTTCCCCATGTTGAACGGCTTATTCAAAGATCAGGTCACTAATTGCCATATTTCTGGTTCCTGTTTTGTTTGGATATTTATGTAAGATATGCATTTAGGTTTTTTTTTGTACAAGGGGTAAAATCTATGTCCTTCCTTGCCCAACAAATCGAGTTTAAAAAGAGGTGTGTTTTCCAGAGAGCAATTAGAGCTCACATCTGTTCCCTGGAGAAGTTCATAGCATTACCAAATATTCTTCTTTTAGTTTTGTTTTGCTCAAAGTTTACAATGTGATCTGTCTTTGAAACTTCATCTCTGTATTTTGTGTAGATGAGATCTGTGGGGTTGTCTTCTAATAGAAGTCACCAAGAAGGAATTAGGGTCTTATTCTACAACAAGATTCAGAATGAAAATAGTTTTATTTCTTTTTCTATTGTACAAAATTGACTATATTTTATTTATTAAAAAAAAAAAAAAGAGTCTTAAAGTTGTTTAAAGAACTTGCCTAATAGTTATATTAATTGAGCATTGCATGAGCAAAGTAAGCTTGAAAAATCACAACAGACTATAATATAACATAAAAAAACCACTTCTTAGTCAATGAGACTTTTAGCTTTTGTTTTAAAATTATGTATTTCATAAACCATAAAGGGGAAAAGGTCTTTACACTTGATGTGACATCATATATCAAAAAACAAGTCACAAGGAAGAAAGCAATATAACCAGTCAAAATAGCCACTGAAATCAGTTAAATGAAAACTGACGGCCCCATTTTATTTGTGCTCTTTTGGAGCTAGAAGGCAATGGCACATGACATGGATCTTCCACCGTGTTCACTTTTATGAGTTTTTGAGAAAGGCAGCAAAGACATGACATCTGGAGGCCATGAAAACCACTCTGTAGTACATTTTACTACTGATTCGTGAAGATCGTGACAAGCTCCTGCTGAATCATTGCCATATGAATAGTTCATTAATGTATATCCTGTGGCAGATGAATGCCTAAAAAAAAAGGCAATATTATTGCATAGGCTTTGTCTATGATTCTCAAGATAACTGTAGGAGGCCTTCTGGGTCATGCAATCCTGACTGGAAAGCACTCATGATACCTTTATTCACAGAGGAGTTTTTATATGGCTGTGCTGATTTTCTGGATCTAAACAGTACATCTGTATATTTTTGATGCAATTGTACATCTGATGGCAAGAATTTCCAAATTCCAGATCACTCACTTCTGAATTGTAGGATATACTTGGAAAAAAAAAACAGACAGCACTTGAAAATGGCAGAAAGCCATGCAAATATTCAATATACTCAAGGCAAATAGGTAACAGGAACAATTAGAAAGCTCCATAAATGGCTGCAAGCTGAGCTGTTTACATTCACTGTCCAGCTCTATTTGCCAATACTTAGGAAGCAGTGGGACTGAACAAATGTCACATGACCTGTATTTGCAAAATCTGTTTCTTTTTTCAGATATTAGCTCTGCTATTTATACTGTGCTATGTCAAATTTTACTGTTGCAGTTTTCTGATTGGTGACTTTTTTTTTCTTGTTTTAGAGGGGGAGAGAAAAGAAGGAAAAATAGTAGCCACAGTCCTGTAGTTATTAATGAAATAATGAATATTTGTATGGTGAGCATTTACTCTACAAATAATAAAGTGAAAAAAACTTTGGTCATGGAGTCATGATACAAAAACTAAACTAAGATTTGGAGATGCTCTTAAGGGGTGAGCCAAATGAATATTTGCAAGAAATGATTATAGAGTATTGAGGTGGTAAAACCTGTGGGCTGAAGAGATCTTTTGGTTGTTGCAGTTAATTTTGTTTGCCTGCAATGATTTTGAGGTAAAACACTGTTTCTTTTAACAGTTAATTCCTCATTCAGCTATCCTTAGCGGCTAGGACATTTACTCATTTGAAATCTGCTTAGCTTGGTTTCAAGCTATTAGTACTAACTAACTATCCATGTCTCACTTGCTGTCTCATGTGGTTGCCATACACACTTGAAAGAGAAACTTCCATATTGTCCAGAATAATCTGTTGCATCCAAATGTCAAAATGACTGTTTAAAGGTAGATGAGAAAGCTGCTTTATTTCCCTTTTATCAAGTTTCACTTGGCCAGATTCAACAGTATACCCTGGACATTTTGTTTCACCAGCATATAGCATAAAAAACTATGTTCCAAAGTCCCGTGAAGTGTTATGATTCCTATTGAAATACCCTGTGTTAAATAAAATACAGCTCTATACGTTAATAAATGTATGCATACGTATATCTGCTCTTACATTTTTGTACCTGTGTGAATGCATGCCTAAATGGCGAAGATACTTATGTAGCCCAGTAACTTGCATAAAATTTCCTAGCTCTTTTTATGCTATTTTATTACTTACAATGAATGTGCCACTAAATTTTCTGGTCAGATTTCTCTGTCCACCTAAGTAGTGAAACTGCATGAAAATATTAACTGGTGGAAAGGAAGAATAATTTTGTTTATTTTGTGAAATCATGTTATCATATTTCTAGCAATTTTACTAACTTGTACAAAGTGACAGCTTTGAATATAAAGGGATTGTAATATGGAGGAAAAATAGAACTGAGAGAATCATTTAGCAGAGGTTGCTGTGAGATGCAAAGGCATTCCTTGTGTCAGTGGTTTGGACAGCTAAGGGTTCTGCCAAGCCTCCAGCTGGTTTTCTCCTTTTTGCTTAAATTTCAGTATTTCTGTCCTGGGAACTTCTATACCTATTTAGGCCTATGTGTTTGATTTTTAGCTGTCATTTTCACTGCTCTTTAGTGGCAAACATAATTTGATATTCTCTTTCTGACATTAAAGGTGCATGGATGAATACTCATATCTAAACTGTGGAGAGTGATGGAAATGAACTGTGAACTTTTTCTTTGCAAACTTATAAAGATCTGTTTGAATGTGTGCTCTATTTGTAAGTTTGCTTCCTTGTTAGTGGATTTTTTCTACTTTTTTGTCAGGCAAGAGATTTGTTTTTTCCTTAAGGTCATGAAGATGGACACCTTTTATCCTCCAGATATTCTCGGGTCATGGTAGCCATTTAAAAGTAGAGTTTTGTAATTTAAGACCAAAAACACTATCTGTCTTTATAAATATTCTCAGTACAGATTGTTTTCTATGCGCTCTCCAGGAAAGGACAGTTGTGAGTGTTCCTATATACATGTTCATATATTTTGGCATGAAAAATAAGTGAGAACAGGCTTCAGTCAGTCCATTTATTATCTTCACTTGTTTTTCTTGACCTTATCATTGACATAGGCCTTTTTTGGCAGTAGGTACCAGGTAAATTTTAAAACAGTAAAAAAAAAAAACAAAAAAAAAAGTTGTGTTTTGTTGTTTGGGATTTTTTAGTGTATTAAGAAATATACTTCTAAAATCAGAAGATTCAGGCTGAAACAGAAAAAAAAATAATATTTCCAAATATCTTATTGTTTAATTTCAACTTTTTTTTTTCTAAATCAAATGTTTGACATAAAGGATTTGACATAAAAGGAATTTGTAGGAAAAAAATGTTTTATTCCTCATCTTTCTGTTAATCTGATGCAATATGAGGTTTTTTTCTTCTCTCAACTTTTTGCATCTGGTAGCAAAATGAAAAATCCATTCTTTTCCAGTTGTAATTGTAATGAGGTTACTGGCAGATATTGTCAAGCACCACAGCTTTGAGAAGTGCAACAACAGTGTATATTCTTTACAGGTTCATTTGCTAGCTGGCAATGAAAGTATAATCAGTGTGCTGGTTTCAGCTGGGGTGGAGTTAATTTTCTTCACAGTAGCTGGTGTGGGGCTGTGTTTTGGATCTGTGCTGAATGCAGGATCGATAATACAAGAGATGTATTTTTATTGTTGAGCAGAGTTCACACAGAGCCAAGGCCTTTTCTGCTTTTCCTTCTGCCACACTGGCCAGGAAGCTGGGGTGGAATGGGAGGTTGGGAGGAGACACAGCAGGACAGGTGACCCAAACTGACCAAGGCACTTTCCAGACCTCATGACATGAGGCTCAGTATATATCGTGGGGGGAAGAAGGAGGAACGGGGAGATGTTTGGAGGGATGGCATTTCCCTTTCCAAGTCACTGTTACGTGTGATGGGGCCCTGCTCTCCTGGAGATGGCTGAACACCTGCCTGCCCAGGGGAAGCAGTGAGTTCATTCCTTGTTTTGCTGTACCTAGGTGCACAGCTTTTGCTTTCTCTATTAACTTTCTTTATCTCAACCCATGAGTTTTCTAGCTTTTGCACTGCCACATTCTCCCCAATCCTGCTCGTGGGGGAGTGAGTGAGCGGCTGTGTGGAGCTTGGTTGCTGGCTGGGGTTAAACCATGACAATCAGTCAGAGAAAAACAAGTATATTGTGTGTGAATACATGATCCGCCATCTTTTTCAGTTATATTCTTACACAGCGTTCAACTATACTTGAATAATTTTTTAATAATTAATTCATCATTTCCTTTAGAAGGCAGTAAGCAGCTGGCGTGTTTGAAAAGGCTTTTTTTTTTTTTTTTTCCTTGCTGCAGAATGAATTAAGACTTGTCCCTGGTATATAAACAGAATTTATGGCCAAATTTGATAAAATCTTTCCGGTTTTGATGAAGTTGTTTAAAGTCAGATTTGGCTCTTGTGGAAAAAAGGAAGACTAATGTTTTCTAACACGTTTTCCAGCAACTGCACGCACAAGACACAGAAGAGATCTTCCATATAGTGGTCTGTAATCAGTTAATAGGAGGATGGAGATTTAAAACATATTCTTCAATAAACATCTGAAAAGCTCAAAAGCAGAAGGAGAGTTAGAGTGTGCTTTTTCACAAAGTAAGAATGGTAGCATTTAGGTAACTACAGTCAAAAAAGTTCATTGTAATCACAACAGTCTTGTCTTAATCTTTCTTTTCTGAATGAAGGCTCATGATGGCTATGCCCAATATTATTTTCTTGCATTGCTGTAAGTGGTGATTGATACATTTGTCCATGGTGACTTACTCACTAGAGAAATCAGGTGGGGTTTTCTTTCTCATGAAACGAAAAAGTTCAGCAGATTTCAAACTATAGGTCTTGGTTCTATGCCATTGATTTGGAGCCTGAAGGCCTTCACTGCTATTTGTTTTCTTGAATATCCGGCGTAAAACATATTAAGGAGGCAGTTATTTTCAGACACAGTTCAGTTTATTCCACTTTTTCTTAGAAATTCAGGTGAAGATCATGCAAATTGTATTTTTTATTTTAGGTATGGCAAATGGAGTCTTCCTATGAGTAAATTCTTATTTCCTCTCTGCCAATGGTTAGTATTCTCTGATAAGAAATTGCATATATCAAAGGGTCAACATTACAGGCAGGGAAAAAAAAACAACAAATTTAACTCTTCATAGTAATGTTTTGATAAGGTTAAAATGAGCCTTGGCATTTACATACAATGAATTCCTGTACAGAGTTATGATTCTTGATAAAGTCCTGTTTTAAAGTTGGACTCACATCTCCATGAGCATACCTGTGGAGAATTAGGTCATTGTGATGCCTGCTTTTCCCTGAATCCTCTAAAACAAGGAAAAAGTTCTGGTTTTTCCATCTCATGAAGGTGACTTCTCTAGTGGCCAATAAGGGTTCCTTCACCTTTCACTCCCTGCTGCTATTGCCCTTCAAAAGAATGGAAAAGCAGGGCTGGGAGGGACCTATAACAGTCCAATTCCTTGACCACTTCAGAGCTGACCAAAACTTACAGTATTAAAGATATTGTCCAAATGCCTCTTAAACTCTGTAGCTCTGTTAATTGCCTTCGCCAGACTGCATGAGATGAGTTTTAAAGTTAAACTGAAGAACACGTTATCCTGCTCCTGGCTACACATGTGCATTGTGTTAATGCTTGTGAGCATTGGCTCTAAAACAGAGTCAGAAAAATAAAACGAAATCCTGTTTCCAGCTGTAACCTTTGTATTATATGTCTTTCAAAGGCCTCTGGCATTTCAGAAAAATATTCACTTTGTTATTTGACTCGTGGTAAGCACAGGGAATGGAATAGAATGGAATAGAACAGAAGGGAACAGAACAGAATAGAGCATAACAGAACACAATTGAACAGTTATGTTGTTACACCCCGAGTTCTGCATGAGAAGCCACAGCCCAGGTCTGAGGGCTCCACCCTGGAGAACAGCTCTCTGCAGTGCAGGCCACAGGGCCATCCAGGAGACAGGGGCAGCATCATCACAGCTCTGGAATGAGACCAAAGCTTTCAGTTTATCCTGTTTGTTTCTCATACTGCTTCTGTTGTTGTACAAACATTTTAGAAGAGCTCCTAAATTCTTAATCCTCCCTGGAGCAGCATAAAGTTCCCAATAGCACTTTCACCCTGAGACAGTGCCTTGGCAACCCTTGCCTTACCTTCAATTTTCCTGGTGGTATCCCCATCCAAAGAGGGAGTACTTACCTTTGTGTCTAGCCTTTCCTGCCGGTGCAGCGAACTGGAGAATGAGATAAAGCTGCCCACAGTGTCCTACTGGTGTCTATCCAGCCCAATAATTCTCTTTTGCTAAAAGCCCATAAGGAAATAGTCAAACAAACTTCTGGGTCTGTTTCTTGTACCAGTGAACAGATATTAAAATACAACAAATATTTGGCTTGACTAAGCAGCCTCCTAGATACAATGGTTTCAGTCAGGGTGTCAAATGCCTCATAAGCTTTCTGAGATTGGATTCTTTGCTGCTGTTCTTTTAGTCTAAGTTATTTCTGAAGCTGTCACAAGAAGTTATTAATTCACAATGGCAGAAGTATCCCATGCAATATGTATGGTAAAATGTTAGCTCTATTTAGATGTAGCCCTTTTTATTAGAAGATTTGACACAATATTTTAGGCTCTACGATGCTGGAGCATTTCTTCTTTTGTTCTGACTGTACAGCAAAACAATGGAAATTTTTTCTCTTGAAAATAGTTCAAGTTGAAGTACTTTTGTGTATGATTTCACCTGGGTATTTAGATGGCTTCCTAAATTGCTCATTGAACAGAAAAGACATAGAGAGATCACTTACTAAGTACCTATTTGTTCTCAGTGCAGACTGAGGTGAAGGGAAATCCTTTAAACAACAATAGTTTTGATTTTTCAGGAATGCCATTATGCATCAGAGATTATTAAAACCTCTATAATAACTTCACTTTTTTTCAGTGTATGTAATAATAGTAAAATGGATATAGAAATGTGAGAAATACATTTGGCTGTATTTTAAGGATTAAGAATTTATGGGGCATTTAGAATTTGTGTGCCCTTTAGGAATTCATGGTGGAACTGGTTAAATACTGCAAGAAGACCTTAAGCATATGTTTACATCTAAAACCCTGTTTTAACATTTGGCAAATGTTCTGTTAAATAACGTTACTAACAAGGTATAAGCTAAAATTGCAACCATAAAAAAAGAGAGAAAATTCACATTCAAATTTGGGTGTAATCTTTGTATTTTCATGGTGACTTGAATTCTGAGATCTACATTCATTAAGAAGAACATAATGTTATACAGACCGTAATTATATGCATATATACCTATTTCAGATACTTATTCTGACTTGTTTCTAAATAAGCAGCTGTCATTCCTATACTATCTAGAAACATAGAAAACTCAGCTCTTCACATAAATGCTTAGCAATTTCATAGTTAAAAAATATATCTTTAAATAATGAAGAAAGCCAGAGATATTTTGAAAAGAATGTAAGTCATTGCAAAAATGAGAAAAAAAGTAATTTTTATACCTTCTTAATTCTGTATATTCATCAGATTTTATCAGCCAGAATTTTAAAATTTCATATGAGCTATTGTTTAAAAATAATCCATATCTTAATAATAAATAAGAAATATTAAAATAATAAATAGCTTATGGGACAGGATCCAATCCTACAAATCCTCTAGAAATTTTCTGGTATAGTAATGTTTCTATCTTTACATTTCCATGTTGACAAGGTAATTGGAGTTTATTTCTTTAAATATAGACATGCTCTTTATTGCTTTCTTTTTTCTTATAGACCGTAAGTATTTGATTGTCCTGTTGGCCTTAAATAAATTGAAGAACTTGGGAAACTGGCTTTCTAAAGCCACATCTGTTAAAAAAAAACACCTTGGAGGGTCAGTAATTTCCCTACCTAAAAAACAGCCCTATAAATTGATTAGGAAGAGCTGCAATTTATGTACCAAACCCATATGCAAGGTTGGCGATGCTGTTTCTGTGGTGATTTGTTTTGGCAATTAGCTTTGTTTACAATGAGTCAGACCCAGAGTATTTTGTTCAGTGGTAATGAATCAGTAAGGGGAAGCAAACTTTCAGTAAACATGTACAGGTCAGAGAAGGTAGTTGCTCATTTTCTTCACGGTGGGAGGACATTTTTGTAGCTGTGGTGGAGGATGCTGGCAACAGTGTGATATGAGAAAAGCCTGTTGAGCTTCAGTGCATGCTAAAAGGGGAACAGGTAGTGGGGGGTTACAGTCATAAATTCAGCTGAGTTCTTTTCCCTCACTGGTGAATCATGACTTATATTAATTCAGCTAATTTATGTCTTACAGTAAATGGTTTTTAAACTGAGGCAACATTTCTAATAAATGTCTTCAGTACAGCCCCTTTATTGACTGCTGTTCTAGGAGAATCAAAAGAAACCTAGAAAAACCCTTGTTTCAGTTCTTTATCATTGCAACCTTACTCTCACTGACCTAATTTTTTTCTGGCCTCCATTTTGAGTTTTTTTCCCCAAAAGTCTCTGCTATGGCTGCTGTATCGTTGCTTTCATTGTGTATAGTGTCCTGATTCCAGTCCTTCATTGTCTGATTCATCATAAGTGCAGCGTGAAAACCAAGGGAACATTCAGGGATTTTTTTCAGAATTGGAATGACAACACAAATGCACAGTTCTTTTCATGCATTTAGATAAGGAATTCATGTCCAGCTTGTGAGTAAAAGTTAATTGCCTGGAAATTCTCACCTGTGGAAAAGTGTTAGAATTATTTCAGTTGAACTATTTACAGAATCAACTGTTTTGTACCTCAGTATCTTTTTAATTCTTTCTATAATGTAGTTTTAGGACAGTAGATAATTTTTTGGAATGTCAGTTTCTGGATGTATGATAAATTTCAAATTCAGTAGAGTTTCACCCCAGTCAAAACTCAACAAAGGACTTACAAAAATTTAGAAAGAAAAGTATTTGTAGCAGCTTCAGCGGGAGGTGTTTGTCATCATTAGTTCTAATGTAACTAATCACAAGTATTAATTATATACAACATTAGTTTGAGAGGCAAAATGGCAGGATAATTGCCCAGACGCTGAGTATGTCTCTGTAAGACTAAGCTAGATCATAGCAGTTATCACCCAATTTGAAAACTGAAAGAAGGCAGTACCATGTCTTACACTCTGCTGAAGTTTTCTACTAATTTGAAGTAAATTTTGGAGGTAACAAAGGGGAAAGAAGTCTGTTGGAAGTTTTTCCACACTTGTAGTAAGACCTGGTGGCATCTCACCAGAGGCTTTCTGTCAGTGATTATTAAATTCTCACACCATTTTCACACCATATGTGCATATTAGGCTTCAAATCGAGCACACTTCTGAGTTATGTGGCAATTCTACTGAAAACCTTTAATTTTGCATTATTCCACCTTAATTCTGATCCTAGATTTGACAGCTGTGTCTTAGGACAGCTGCAGACACAGTGAATGAAATAATCTCTTTGCAGCAATGTATTTTCCACAGATGAAGTAGGGGAAGTTGAACGATTGATCTTCTGTCATAATGCAGACATTAAATACTTGTGAATAAACCAACCTCTTCCTTTTATTAAATCCAGCTGTAGAGAGGAACTTTATCAAGCTAGGCAAGCACATACCCCCAGGTTATTTCACCCAAGAGAGATCTCAAACATCTTATCCATGTACTTTGAGTTTTATTTATGTTAGTAAATGGATAAAGTGCGTGTTATTCTTTTATTTGGGTGTACAAGTTTCTAATATAATCCTTAGTTTGAGCTGAAGGAGAAATACTTTGAACAAGTCAAATCCCATCCCACTGAACCTCGGAAAAACAATTCTCCAAAATTAGGACAGGCTGAAAGATGTTTTCCTTTCCTAATAAATTCTGAAATTTGGAAAAATTTACTGCTCAGCTGCAGGAGAAAGGCCAACTAGAAATTTAATACCCATTTTTCTTACTTGTTGTTTTATTTTCTTGCATCTTAAAAGTTGAAAATAGTTAGCATGACTGTTTAGTTTGTAAAAGAATGAAAGCAGAATATCTCAACAGTTAATAATCTTTTTCTGTAAAATAAGAAATCTTCTTGTCTAGTTGTCACAAATCTTCTTGTCTAGTTGTCACAAATCTTGCCTAGTTGTCTGTTTTACAAACAGCTTTTGATGCAATTTATCTTTGGATTTTCTACATTTTTCTATTGATGGTTTTAAGTAAAAGAATCTCCATGTTCTGCTGAAAAACATGCTGCTGCAAAATTTCCATCCATCTATACTAAACCAAATAGCAACAAAATAGTTTTAAATTTGTGCAATACTTTCTTTCAAAGAAGTTTTCCTTTTTCTTATTGAGGTGTCATTTCCCTTGATTTTAGGGAAACGATAGTAAAGCTATAGTTGACAGCTTAATAAAAACATAGTACTTAAAATCACAAATGAAATAACTTAGGACATTTAAAGAAAATTGCAATAGTTCATTGGTTTTTTAACTTTAGGGATGCTTTCTCCTGCATTGCACAGCTCAAAGAGTAGAGCTTATACAATTCAGCAGTTTAGGAACGTTGGCATAGAATATATTTTAATTCCTTTTTTTTTTTTTTGTCGGCTGTTGCAAAGTGTATCAGTCTGTTTCTCTCAGCTTTCTGGCATCACTTTTTTCTTGACTCAGTTTCCTAAACTCAGGAATTACTTGACTATGCAGTTAGTGTTATGTGATTGTAAACTGTGTTGACTCTCAAGAAATTAACACTGGAATTTCTGTACAGATGCCATCAGAAGAGACACGATGAGCCTACTCCACCTGAGGACTATTGCTGGTTTTAGTGAACTTTTGTATTGTACTTGGCCATATCGTCTGTTCAGTTCAGGATCAGAGCTCTGCAGCCAGTGGGGACAAAGCAGCTTCTGGGGATAAGGCAGAAGTTAGAGCCAGAGAAGATGAATGTGTGATTTAAAAATAAAGGTTTTTCTTTATTTCTTCCTTTTCCCTCTGGCATTCACATTAAATCTTAGGTTCTAAAAAGAATAGTCATGTGAGTCCTTCATGATCTTGTCTATCAAGTAGTCTTGATTTCTGATCTCTCTCTTCAGGTCCATTGATTTTCAGTCTCCAGCTCCTTCTCTTTGTCAGACATGATATTCATTCAGCTTACTGGTTTTCTGCTTAGATTTATTTCAGCCTCTTTCCTTTTGAGATTTTTCATACTTTTGTGAACAACTTTATAGTACAAAGTGACCTGGACTTCTGTTGTCTTTGAAGATTTAAAGTGTAAGCTTTTCCCAAAGTTTATGATCTTTAACAGTAAATCAGGTTTGTTTAGATGTGTTTCATATATTCTATATCTCTAAAAAACACCTTACTTGACATTAAATTGAATTTTAGAAGAGGAAAAAAGTCAATATTACAGTTTCTGGATATTATATCTCAAATTCTGCATTTATATGTTTCATTTGTTCAAAACTTAAAAACTTAATTAGATTTTTTACAGATAAAAGAAGCTGGAAAACTGACAGTTATTTCCATTATGCATTTTTGACTGTTAACACTGCAAATCTTATTTTTTTTTTCCTGATGATGGATAAGAGATAGGGTGGAGTAAGAAGCTTTCATTTTCTGAGGAAAGAACATTTTGATTTTAAGCTTCACAGTAAAGCAAGTTATGACCATTTACATTGAGGATAGTGTACTAATTGGAAAGGAAAATAATGTTTATTCCATTTTTAACATTTTCAACGGTGTGTTTTCTCCTTTAAAAAAGCAGTGACTAGCTTTTGTAACTACTTGTTTGGTCAGGATGCACTTAGCAACACACAAACCCTCTCAAAGCTCTATAGGCATTTGTAATCCAAAAGAAACCTTGCCCAAGTGTTTCAGAGCAGAACATGCTGAGTATGACATTTCAGTCTGCCGCTTGAAGACTGACTTAGTTCTTGTGAAAGAAAAACAAAAAAGAAAATGAGGTCATGATACCAGAATAAACACACTATCAGAAATAAAGCAAAGGAATCAATACCTAGTCCAAAGTTATTGCAGTAAGACCCTGGAATCTGTCTGGTGTTTTGTTAATAAGACATTATTTAGAATGACACATAAGAAATGTGTTTTACCTGCTTAGCTCTCAAAAGCTTGAAATATGTGACGGTAATGTCATAATGAAAACAATTAGCAATTAGTGCACATCATATTCAAACCATGTAAATCTGAGGAGCTACAAGTTTAAAACTGAAGAAAACCAATTTAGTAATTTGTTGTTTAGTCTCAAAACTAAATTTACGATTCACAATATCCCAGTACATGCTATTGTTTCTCAAACGACATGAGATCAAATGCTTCCCAGAAGCACACTAGCACTGGAAGTAGCATGGATGGACTCTCGTACTGGGAGAGGGCTGGGTTGTCATGCCGGTGTCCAGCCTTCAGTTCTGTAAAGTTTCTGGGGCTGGAAGTATTCAGGCTTTGTTGCATTCTTTCCTGGTGTGTGAGAGAGACAGGTGGACCTTTGGGTTCTTGGCTACTCTTATTTGTCAGCTTCATGTATTTCACAGCGATAGGTACATGAGAGCATTTCTATATCCCCTTTATTTAATTGAAATTTGCATAGTATGCTTATTAGAATTCTGATTCAAAACTCCATAATGTGAAGGAAGACTATCTTTCTTGTCATGATGTCTAGGCCTTCTCTTCCAGCATGAAGACTATCATACTAAAATCTAATCTTCTTTTCTTGTTACATGATGAGAACAATAATACTGCTATCAAAGTTTACATGCCTAATCTTAAATTTCTTAGTCTGGTTTTGTAGATTTACAAGCCAAAAAAAAAAACTTTTCAAAGTTCCCTGTGCCTATAAACCTTACTGTAAGTATTGCACACAGCTTGTTTCAAACTCTTTGAACAGTTAGTGTGTGCCATTTCACACATTTGCATAAAAAGTTGTCAACATTTAGGAAGCAATTTTGGGAACTTTGCATTGAAAAGGTCTTCCTAAATGTTTTCAATTTAAAAGCCTGTATAAAAGGAGCAGGATTACTCTGACTGTCTTGATACTTAACTAAAAAGAGTTTCTCCAGCACGTTACCGTAATTGGACAACATTTGCTTTGCAGTGTCAGATAGGTCACAGATTAAACAATTACCTGGGTTATAGCCTCTATATTCTAACAGGATACCTAGATTACTAAAAAAGACCTTTTATTTATGAGGTTTTGCTGTAATGACCTGCATTTGTTATCCACAGGGATAGTTATTTACTTTGCAAAATACCATCAAAGTAGGAACAATAGTAATACTGATGCAGCTTAATGTTCAACAGGATTGTTCTAAAGCCAGCTTCACATTAGCAACATAAAATTTTGAAATTTATAAAGCTGCATTACAGGGGCACTGTGATTTTTTTCTTCATCGGTCTGAAGTTGCTACATTCTGTGTTTTCTGTAATTCCCTTAAAGTTTTGTATGTAACATTGCCCTGTTTCTCCTCTCTCTCACCTTCTCCCCCTTCGCCCCACAAAATTTCGTTTACTCGGTTACTTAAGCTGACACCATGGCTTCTCATGACTGTATAAGTCATTGTGGTATGCTTTGACCATAAACCTAGGAGTGACTGTCACATAGCTGTTAAAATGGGATCCATTAATTACATTCTTGTCTGACTGTCTTGGTGTTAGTGCAACAGAAGTGCCAATGCATTAGCAGTACCTTCCAGGTGTTTTTTTCAGAGCTGTAAGCTCTTCCTCAAGAAGGAATGGCCAAATGACTGGCTCGTCTCCTGCAAGATTACAGATCCAACATGAATAAAGCACAAAATAATGAAAATACTTCACACTTTATAGGTGTAAATAAAACTTAAATATTGGAACTCTTGGAAATAAAAAAGTATATAAGAAAACCGCTGGTGGCCTTATGCAAGCTACTGCTAAGTGATAGAAGTTTCATTCGTAGCCTTCCATAGGTTTTCTTTACAAAAACATAACATAAACTAAGTCGGATTTAAGTACTGTGTCAATTAAATTTGTGCTGTTAATACAGCATTGCAATGCTCCCAAAAAGAAGTATTTAAAACAAAACTTTTAAAAAAAACAAAACTTGGAGTTTCTGTTTCTTTGTCTCTGACTGTCTCATACAGCTCATTAGGTACTCATATCAGTTGGTTTTCATTTTGGATGAACTGTAATTTCATTACACAGAAGGTTAAATTTGAAGCAACTTTATTCTCTTTTCTGTTTTCTTGCATCTGTGTATCTAATAATATTCCTCGTTCTTCCATATTTCTACTCAGGAGCTATGAATTTGATGAATGAAGAGAGTTGCTCAGCATTTCTTATAAAATCAAAATTCCTATTAATTTCCCCTACATAAAGACAGAGACTAGAATTCTTAATGAGGTATTTTCTTTCACAGGAGGCATTGTTGGCAGAATTTCAGTTGTGTTTTGAATAAGCTGAAGAGTCGTTGGTCTCTTTACATCTATTTACTGCAGTTTGCTTATAATAATAATTAAATATTTACTACCTGACCACAGTGTTCAGCGCTTCCTCTGGATGACAGAAATGTTTCAGAGAATAAAACTGTTCCATGTGTTTTATTGCACTTCCTTGGTACTTTTCTCACTTTTCTAGTGCAACTTTTCAGTGTATCAGATTTTTAAAATATACTACTGGTGATGTAGGTAGGGAGACAGAAACAGCATAAAAATGCCTAATAATATTCAGAACAGCAACATTTAGGCAATTAACCACTATATTCTCTGAAAAATCCAAAGCAGTTTCTAACATTGGTAGCAAAGTATGTGACTAAATCAGACCACAATTCTCATCCTGTACTTTTTTCTTGTCCCCAGGCTGTACAGGCTGAGTAATTAATCTCTGTCATGGAATAATGATGCAGAAAAACATTCTGATTCCTCTAGAGGAATTTTCTCAGATTTTGTGTTTATTTTACAAAAATGACTGGTTTTCAGAATTTCTTTTTATTGAATATGGCTTTAAGGGTTTTGCTTTGCTGTTTGTTTTTTGAGATGTTTTTCATGGTTATCCTAGAACAATTTCTTTCAACCTTCAGATTTTTCAAAACACTCAAGTTTTGTAAAACTTATTAATAATTTTCTAATTAGTTAGTAAGATGCCAATTCCACTAGAGTCAAATGCAATGCTATGCTCAGCTGAAACAGCAGCATAAACTGTAAATATTTATCTAAAACTTGTATGACATTAAGTAAATAAACATGGTTGTTTAAGTATTGTATCTTATACCTTTGTTCTGAACAGTTGCATGTGTTTCCTTAGCAGGATCTGTGAGCCTCTGTGATTTCTGTTATTCATGTGGCAAAATAAGTCGCTTTGTGATTTGAAATGGAAATGTTTACTTAATAACATTTGATAAAAAGGGCATAAGTACCCACAGATTTATATACAGAAGAAGTATTTTTTCACAGAATAAGTGATTATCATTATCATTAGATAAGTACATACTTCCTTTAGATTAGCATCATGTCTGTGTCTGCTACCTAGAAAATTCTGGCAAATTGTCTTGAAAGAGCCAGAGCTCCCAGGGTCCCTGTGCTTCTGGTGTTTAGCAAGGGGGCTGTAAAGAGCCAAGGAAAGGACAGCCAAGTTTCTGTGCTCCCTATTGTCACAAAACCCAGGCAAATGTCACCTGTTTTAAAAACACTGAGGGTCACCAGGTACACACACACACTAAAAGTGAATGAGCATTTATAAATCCTTGAAATTTTTAACAGAATAGAAATTAAAGTTCGAGTGTGTTGTCATATTACTATGTACTGCATAGTGAAAATTAACTATTTTTAAAATATTCCTTTTTATTTTTATGAATGAAGTGTCAATGCACAAAGAAATTCTGATAATATTCAGAGATTTGTTTTCTTGAAATCAGTACTAATTTAATTCAAGTACATTACCTTTTACAAATCATTGACTTGCCATTTACTATGGTTGCTCAGAAGAGAACACAAATATTAAAAAAGTCAAAAAAATAACACATTGCAATACAACAGGCGTGAGATATTTGGTGTTTACCTTTGTTGTTAGAATAACATTATCCTTCAACTGTGTGCACTGTGTAATCAGAAATCAAAAAAGCCTATTTCTACAAAGGATTACCTCTTTTCTAGCAGCTCGGTACCAGTCATATCAGGTTCTTATATGAGATTTATTACGGTATGTCCTTTGGTAATAACAATATCCACACTCTTAAGGTATTTTGTTACTGAAACACCAGTGTAGTCATTTGGAAGCTGTCCAAAAGTAATATGGATTTTACAAAGAAAATGAAACGATATACATCTAATGCAGGCAAGCATATAAGAACTGAGGTACTCATAGGAAAATTGCACTATTAGCTTGTGTCAGACCACACATGTCAGTTTAATCTGTTTGTGACTATGCTGAAATAGAGACACTGAGGGAGAACAGCTGGACAGGATGGGCTTTGTCCCTCTGATACAGGAACTTAGGCACATGGTGAAACTATGCTCTGGGAAAAGACCATGAGAGGTGCATTCTGCAAGGACCTGAAAGGAGGTTGTAGCAAGGTGGGGTCTGGTCTCTTCTCAAAAATAACAAGTGATAGGCTAAGAGGAAACGACCTCAGGGGAGGTTTAGCTCAGATATTAGGAAAAAATTCTTCACCAACAAGGTTAGAGAGCACTGGAACAGCCTTCCCAGGGAAGTGTTGGAGTCATCATCCCTGGAGGCATTTAAAAGAACTGTAAATGTAATTATTAGGGACATGGTCTAGTGGTGAACATTGCAGTGTTATGTCAATGTCAAGACCCAATGATCTTAGAGATCTTTTCTATCCTAAATGAATTTGTGATTATTCTATGACTTAAAAAGCAGAATATTTTTAGAATGGACATGTCTCTTTGCATTCATATAGCAAACACAGCCAGACAAACTTTCTTACACTGATACCTGAGCGTTCCCTGGTAATGAAGATTTGCCACCCACCATGCACAGCTCATCTACAGTCTCTCAATAGTCTATAAGAGATACATTCTGCCTCCTGTATTAGTAGTCCAGTGTTTGATATGCTTAGTGTACTGTATTTTGTTTTCATTTATGTCTTCACAAACATTTGTATTGTGGATTGTCAAACGGTGTGCGGTCATAAAAGCCTGAGAAAGAGACGATCAGGAAAAGACTGTTCTGATGTTCAATTAGTATATATTGTTGAATGCTTGTGATACAAAATATTAGTGTTAGATATTGACTTTGGCAGAGAAAGTCATGCATATAATAAATCAGCAAGCTATAAAAAAGATTCATATTCTCAGGCCCCAGGTATTATCAGTTGGAGTCAGAACAACTAACAGCATGTTCTCTAGTGGCTCAAAAGCAAGAAAATAATAAGATTTTGAACAATAAGGCTAAAGACATAATTTATAAACTATAGATTCAGCCAGAAAGTGTTGTACTGGGATCAATATATTCAAAGAAGAATATATAAATTATAAGATTTAATCTTGTCTAGTAGCTTAGTGGTGGTAGTTATTTTCATGGGAATAAGGATTTTTTTTTTTTTTGAGTGTAAGCTAAACTACAGAAAGGAGGAACTTAAAATGAAAAACAGAGTAAGGGAAGGTGATTTTCTTTCCAGTATGTTGCAGGATAAATCTCTTTCCATATTTGAATTATAAACTTATAATCTACTTTTTAATTAAGGATCCTCTGTTGGTCATTAGAAAAGCAGGGGCAAATCTCACACTGCCCAGACTCTTCCTGAAGCATGATAAGAAATGGCACTTAAGACGTGAGGAGTACCACATCTCATCTGCTTTCCTGAGCATCAATCTATGTCTAGATGCATATATATATATATATATGTATGTGTGTATATATACATACAAAACACAGACAGTAGAATTAAATGCACACTTTTTCAACTCCTGGTAGTTATGAGAAGCACTTTTTCCTTCTGTTCCAAGCTGAACAGATCATTTTTCAAATAAATATATTTATACAGAGGATTTTAAGAAAAGATACTACCCTGTTTGTACATATTTGCCAGCATATGTTAGGTGTTCTACACTTTTAGTTCACCTTGTTAAAGTTATAAATTATCTACCTAGGGTATAAATTTGACAGACAGGTAAGTGCATGGACTGACTCGTTGAGATTATGTGGAATAAACCACTTTAAATTTGTACTGTGGGCCATAATGGAGTATGAGCCCGTCACAGGTCAGAGACTTACATAAGACTGTCAGGAATAGGTTTGGAAAGGAACAAAGAAAAGTAGATCGTATTAGAAATGGTGGAGACACTTCACAAGATGGAATGATTCCTTCTTGGGAAGAATTCTGCTCTGTTTTAGGGCAGACTTCCAGAGAAGTCTTAAAGTAGGTATTAGTTTTCTTGTGTTTATTCTGAATGCTGTGCAATTAGTTTCTAATCATGTCTAATTCTAAGAGAAGTATTTTCTACCTGAATATGTATTTTTTCTTTCGAATTTTGGCTTGTTTGTCAGTCATCTATTTTGAATGGGTTTATAGGTTAGAATTCTTTTCCCTGCTGTTAGAATAAATTTGTGTAACACTGCAGAGTACATGCTGGTTTGTGAATCCAGCAGGATCAAACTATTCTGTGAACCCAAATGCAAGGATGCCATTAAGATGGGTTTTAAACAATTATTTGAGAAGGAGTCAACACATTTAATAGACAGTTTAATAATGTTACAAAATAAAACATTTCATCACAGTGTCATTTCCCTTGCGCATTACAATAGTTCTGAAAGCTTATTATAGGGCCTCCAGTCTTTGTACATTCATTTCTGAAAATACTCAGAGATAATAATCTGTACTATTTTGGTAAGAAATGTTTAAAACATAAATGAATTCATTAAGTTTAGCTTTGTAAAGATAGAGCATACTGAGGAGGAGTTAGAGAGAGACTCAAATCATTCTTTCACTGTATATTCCATGGTGAGTTTTGAAACAAATAAAGATGTGTTCAAAAATTTGAGACAGTCAGTTTTGTCTCTGACAGGGGAATGTCTCAGTGGCTCATATTTCTGCCTCTAAGGTATGTCCTAATGTACATAGTAAATTTCCATAGAATGAGTTTGCACAACTCCATGTACCTAGGAGAAACAAGAAAGAGATGGTGTAGGTAGGTGTGAGAATAAGTGGGAAAGGAGAAATACACCTCAGAGTCCTGAAAGTGGCTGAAGTCAGGGCAAAATGCTGGAACATAATGATAATTTTCTGTCATTCTTTGGAGCTTTGCTGGCAACCTGCTTCCCACCATAGAGCATTTGGACTGTGACAGTATCCTGTATATCAGCTTTACTGAGCTCCTGCCTACTAAAATGGCATTTAGAATTGAACCAATATCTCAAAGCAATCAAGAAGTGCTGAAATTGCAATTGTGTTTGGAATGGGATAGGAAACCTTCACCTGCTCTGAGAAATTTTGTAGATTCTGGCAAACCTGACAGCCGTCAGTAAATGGAAGTAAATGTGCTAAAATTGGGAAGTTTTAGCATGAATAATTTTTTTCTGCAGGACAAATGTTTTCTTCCTAGGGCAGCAACTTCCATGTAATATCTATGGAGAAGTTATTCCAGGGCACTATTCACAGGATAACCATAAATAAGATAACTGTCTTACATAAAATGACAGAAAAAGGTGTGCAGTATTTCCATTAATTACGTTAGTAATTCTTCTAGTTCTGTAAATGTGCTACAACCAAGGTGAGCCTGTCTCTGTTAGTAATCACATCAGACTGAAAAGTAAATAATTTTCTTCTAGAATTTGAGGCAGAGTGTACTTGATCTGAGGTTTGGAAATATTTTGTTGTTTATTGGAGGGATTGATAAGATTATTGTCTTTGCTAGCAATATTTATTTTAGACTTAGATAAACTGTTCTTTACAATTCTTGGAATTATTTACATCAGAGTACTTAGGAATACAAGGCATAGAGATGTCTTGAAATTCATATTTTACCAATCTTATAGATGGAAGTATTTCGTCACAAGTTTGAAAACCCTTCTAGCTATCATTCTGTATCTTCAAGATTTGCAATACTATTAAAAATCTGGTCTTCGAATGATGAATAAAAAGATATGTCTCTTCCCAGACCACTGCTAATTAGAACAACCTAGATAAAAATAAATTTTCTTCCAAGCATCAGAAATCTTTCATGTCAGATATTTTGAAAAGTCATTTTTATATCTTACTTGTATTGATGTTATGTTTTAAATATTTTTCCATCATAAGCTGCATGCCACCCATGAAGATAGAAATTATGCTCAGTAAAGCACATAATTTTCAGTTATACAAGAAACACTTTTGTTTCTGTAATCAGAACATGAGATGTGACATGAGTAAGAACTGATTTTACAGCCCCACATTTTATCAGGGTAAAAAATTCAAAATAAAGTCTTCCATATGTAATTACAAAATAAAAATTTTAAATGAAAATTTTTCTTTGTTTTTATGACATCAGCTAGTATATTTGGTATAATAGTTTCGATTTTACAGAGGGAGGGGAATTACTTTCATTTTATAAAATTTTTAATTATTTTGCCTTAAACTTTTTAATATTTTTTTTTGTCAAAAGATTGTGATGTAGACCTAAGTCTGTCATTTAAAAAATCGTCAGCTTTAAAAATAAAAGCTGCCTTAGTGGCCAGGAGTGAGCTAAAGTAACTTTTAGAAAAAAATGTACAGAATTTATTAGCATATCCAGAGCCATAAGCTACAGAAAATACAACAAAACTGTGGTGCCAGTTGCTTGCCATCTCACTCTTTCCCATCAAACTATTAGACTTTTGATCTAATTCATTAGTCAACTCTGTAAAAATGCTTAAAATAATCTATATTCACCTTTGACAAGTATTAGTATTTTCTATACTACTGGTAACAAAGATACATTGCAGTGATGAAATTATATTTTAGGCCATGTTCTGGATTTTTCAGTATTATTATTTTGTGCATGAAATGGAATCTGTTTAAGATAGCAGAAAATCCAGCTCTGAGTGATGGAGAATAAAGTATCATGAAACAATTTAGTTTCCAGTTCGTCAGGATGTACTGATGCCCCATTTCCCAGCTCATCGTGATAATGTATAATCTGACATCTGAAATGCTTTCCAAAGGCTTATACTTAACTGTATGCAGTTTTCTTACAAGAGTACTGCATTTTGTTGATCCCATTTAATTTTTGTGCTTGTCATATTTAAAGTTGTTATGAATTTTAATGCCAAAAGTAAGATACCTCTTAGTTTCACACATAGCTTTTGATGTCAGAAGGAACATCTAGTTATTATTCTAATTCCTGCACAAGAATATTAACAAGGATTCAAAATTTTTATTTGTGATATATGCAACGGCTTACAAGAAGAATCAAAGACTGATTAAATTGTTGCTCACACTATATATATATATATATCTATATATATATATATATATATGTTTATTTCAGTTTAAAAGGGGAAAAAAAAGTTATTTTTAATATATAAATATAAAAAGGAAAATAATGTTGTGTCCTTTGAATTTCTGGTTAATACAGCACAAATTCTACTGTTGTAGTAATTTAATTTCCAGTAATTTCCAGGTTAATATGACTTGCTTTCAGAGAAATTACAACATGGGTCCTGAAATGTGTGAGCACTACTGATCAGTGGGATCTTAATTTGTTTCCCACAACCACCAGCTTTTCAACTGTCATGGTCCCTGGGAGGCAACTGGTAAAAGGACAAACAGAAAAATGGATGCAAATTTCTGAAGAAGAGGAGCTTGGTTTGGCCAGTCTTTCATGTTTGTTTTTCATATTTGTGTAGTGTTTTATGGAAATATAAGACCTCAATTTCATCTTCAGTTCCTGTGGGTATGTGCACTCTGGCCCTATTGAAGTGTCTCTTCAAAGTGTTGTTTTCGTACGACTTTACAAAAGTTATAAATGAACTATAAGGCCCTTCAGTATGAAATGCAAACACACAAAAAGAGATCGCCTTGCTAGTAAAATTGAGGAAGAATCAGGGAATGGAAAAGAAGGGACATGGCAAAGACAGAGATGGAGATGAGAAGCAGCTCACTGGAAGGAATTAGAATTATTTATGGGAAATGAGCTACATCCTTCTTGGCAAAAGCCTGATAAGATTGTGGACATGGATGGAAGAAGATGAGACACTAACAAATGCATGAACATCACACATAAGTAATTCTAGCAATAAATATTTCTGAGCCTCCTACCAACCTTCTCCTCCTGTATTCCGTTGTAAGTTCACTGACTTATCTCTGCAGTAAAAAAAACCTAATTAGATTGCAAAGAGTAGCACATTAACTAACAGATAAACTAACAGTATTAAACAGCAATAGTCTAGAAGCTGACTCTGGTCTTCCTAATTAGACAGCTCTCTCAGCGTGAAGTAGGAAAAGCAAGTAACACAACAATATAACATAAAGGACTAGAGGGCCCATTATGCTGGTAGACGGTGAAGAAAAAAAGGGACATGAGAAAAAGCCCCTGAAACACCACTTATGCTCAGTGATCTATAACTGCTTCATGAGTTGCACTGAGATTATCACATTTATATTCAGCATATTGGATCAGATCTACTGTCATCCATTTTTCTTAGGAAAAGCACCTCAAAGAGTCAAATAGCAGGAATCAAAATGTTGTCTTTGTATTGTTTTAACTAAGATGAGAGCTGTGTAATTATTTATTTAGTCAAAATGTTTCTTTTCTTCCTATTCACTTTGTAAAACTGAGCTGGGCTTGGTAGACAACAGGTTTCTTTTTATTTCAAAGTGTTTCAAGTTTCTCTTTCAAGTTGTGTATTTATTTTATATTGTTTTATTGTTTCATTTTTATATTTTACTGCTTAAAGCTCAATGAAAAAGGATTGTGCCTGAAACCTTTCATGTACGTGAAGGACATTCACTACCTAAGAAATGTTCATTAAGTTCAGTGAGATTCTTGCCATTAGTAGCTTAGGCAATGAGGAACAAGTATTGCAGATGTTAATTCAAAAGCTGGATACCATATATTCACACATCCCTTGAGCACAAAACAGACTACAGAACTGACCTGTACAGCATGCTCTGAAGATAGGTGGCACATCTAGAAGAAGCAAAAAGAGATCTGTTTTCCCTCATTGAGGTCAAAAAGAGCACGGAAAGTCCTGTCTTTATTTTAAATTTAACTTATCTTGCAGAACTTACAGTATGAACCAACCCTAAATATGTTGCCAAATCAGTTGCATACAAAGTGTGTAAGAGAAAGGACAGATAAATTGGACTGGCTGTGGTTAATGAGTCAATATATTTGTTGTCTCTCTGTAAAGGTATACTTAAATATCAGTATTATTAAATGTTTTATTTCATCTATTTAGAAGAAATGCAGAGGTGTTCCTTAAAACAATAGAAGACTAAATAAAAGTTACCAGTAGGATTTGGAGAGACTAAGAATTGTTATTTATGCTGAGGCTATTTTGCACTAAACAAATAAAATTTTCCATAACATAGATACTAACACAGGATATCAATAGATATGCTTGAAAGTACTGCTATTGCTGAGTGATCTACTCTAAAATTCAAGGCAATACTGATGCTACTGAAGCTGAAATAGCTTTAGTAGTGATGGGATTTTCTTGTAATAATTCTTCAGTGTACACAAGGTCATCTGAAGCACTTTAAGCACCTTTAAATGAAAAGAGTGTACAGCCTATTTGATCTCCCCTTGGCTTTAATTACAACTGCCCGCACAGCAGTGCCCTAAAGGATCAAGGATCTTTGGAAGAAAACAATTCTAAGGACATGAAAAGTTACTACCAGAAGGACCCATCCTTATTAAAATAAATTAGTGGAAGGGATATGGGTTATGAGGTTTTTTGATTGTTATTGGTTTTTCTTGTTTTAACTCTTACTATATCTTTCTTTAAAAATAAAATGCTGAAAATATGTTTGCCTAAATATCTCAGAAAATTCAGTGAGGTTTTTTTTTTTTTTTTTAAGGGATTATTGTACTATCTGTTGTAACATAGATTTCAAAGACTACTGAAGAGCTTTTAGAGACCCAGGCATTTCTTTACAGTGTCTTCCGACTGTTTATGGTAAATAGAGGGCTGCTGTGCACTGAAAGTATACTCCTTTGAAGAAGTTTCGCTCCCCAGAAGTGTCCCAACAGTAGCTTGGTGTGTACAAGGCTGAGCAGAAAAGAAATCTTGGTTGAGTTCCACGTGATGTGATATCTCAGGTTCAGCACCAATAGCAGTCATTTACAAGCTCATTAATTAACTTGGACAGGCAGTGTGTGTCAGTGGATTTTTTTCTCTGCAAAACTCTTTCTTCGTTATCATAAGCATCTTGCAAAATCCTTAAAGCATGCTGGGAAAAAAAAAAAAAAGGTATGCATACCTTTTACCTTTTGTTCTCCTTGTGTTTACTCCTTGTTGCAAGTAAGCCTGACTTTCCACAGAAGCTCAGTTGTGTGGAGGGCTAAATATTGCTTTCACAAGAATAGTGTCTGATTTCTCTAGGAGTTTACAACCTTTTGATGTACAAGGTACATCAAAAAAATAAACAAAAAGATCCATAATTCATTCCAAGACAAAAGCTATCAATACAAGCAGTTTTATATCCTTATTTTTTTCTCGTACTCCAAAAACTCAGGGTTTTTTCCTGAGCAGTTTTAGGATATGTAGTTTAGGTGTCTTCTCTCCTTGGGCTTTGATTTCTAACCGGATACATCTCCTATAAAACACTATGGACAGTGTTTCTGTTGTTTAATGCAATGGCTCAGAGAAGCAGAAGAGCAGAGAAGGAAACACGATCCTGGCAAAGAAACCCACAGGCTGAAAAAAGAAAAAAAAAACGAGCAGTGTTATTCAGATTACATATGCTCGAAAGCACTTTTCAACAAAGTTTAGCAATTATAAGAGTGTGTTATTTTTAGTCATTCTCCAAAGCCTGGTAATGTGCACCAGTCTACTCATTTTCAAGGTACCAGTGATACAGAGCTATTTACCTAAAGTAATAATGTTGGATCAGAATAATTCCAGATTTACCAAGATACAATTGCAGACGTGCATATCTGCACCGGGACAGCATTGCAAGTACAGTTTTCATTTTTCATTAATACAATGTATACCATTTGTTGGCATTGTTTGAGTGTGTTTGCTTGTTTGACTTGAAAATGAAAATGAAATGAAATATGCAGATTGTGTAAAACTGCCTTTAAATATTACTCATCATAGCAAGTAGCTTCTGGGTTCTGTGAAGGAAAACCAGTATGAGTCATTTGTTACAAGAAGTGCAGAATTTTTACTCAGTAAGGGATTTTTTCACCCTATTTGTAATTATGTATAAATGGCAGCTCATCTTCATTTGCTACACATTAAATATTTTATGCATTTCTTGTATCTACAGTACTGCTTAGTTGGTGTTAAAATTCCAATTAGCAATTCTTACATTTTGATGAAAACCCCCAGAAATTAATGGGCTGTTATTCATAAGTAAAAATTAAAGATTAAAAATAATGGCTCAATTTTCTCCCATTGATTTCTGACAGAGTAGATTGTTCTTAATACTTTTGAACATCAAAGATACATTTCTGTAAATAGTTATGAATTGACTCCCTAACCACTATTTCAGAAATTGTTTTGCCTTATCAAAGGAAAAAAATCAAAGGTATGTTTAGATTTTCTTTCTTTAAAAGAGAATTGATGCCTAGCTCAAGAGTTAGTCACTTGTCTTTGTTAAATAGGTGAAAGTCTAATCCTTTGCTGGTATTTGTGATTAAAAGCATAGCTTCTGATAAGACATCTTAAGAAAGTCAGGAGTCTAGAAACTGACTTGAGATGTTCTGCTGCTTCAGCACTACTTTCATTAGGGAAAATTCTTGGACAAGAGGAACAGCGGTAGTGACTGCACTTTAGCTATAGCATGCACAAACTAAACATGACTTGTCAGGTTAATAACCTCTACATGGATTTCTTCTACTGAAGACTTGTATTTTAAAATATACCGACAGTAGTATCTGCATTTATATTGGCTTTGTTTTTGTTGGGTTTTTTTTGTTTTTTTTTTTTTTGCTTTAGGATGCTGCTACATGGACAGAAAGAGCTCACAAAAGCTTATGTGTCCATTCCTTGTTACCTTAGAGAGAATTTTTCTGTTTTGATAAAGTCTTCTGCCATATCTATAAAGTCTTTCTCCCGTATACCTGTAACAATAATTTGTTAAACCCAAAAGAAAACAATTTTCCTTTACAAACCAAATCCATGATACGTGTATATGCAAGATGTGGCTATCACATTATATATTATGTTGTATTCCAGAGTAGTAAGCCAAGAGAGACCTGTCTGCTACGTGCTTTACTTATTTGATTTGTTCTAAACAATGTTGTCTGGATAAAGGGTGAAAAATAACTCTCAAACACCAGATTCATCACAACCAAATCCACAGGGAAAATTTCTCTGAATGCCTTGTTCCAGCATAAAGGAAGAACTGTTTTAAAGAATGGAATGCAGCAGTTTTAAGCAATAAAATTTACTTTTCCACATCTGAGTTTTCAGAAAGCATCTTCCCCTTTTATTCACATGTAACATTCATTGCTTCATGATTGAATAGTAGCATCTTATGAAGCTGGAGTGAGTTGTCTGGATACACTTTACATGCATTTCTTACCCACCCAGAACAATCTTCAGTGTTATCCTCCCTTTGCTTATTAAACATAATCAATTTTAACCTAAGTAGGGGCTATGAAATTTCATTGTGTAACAAGAGTATTTGCTGTAATGACAGTCACCAACATACAGAGCTGGTTGAATTATTTTTAAGAATCAGGTTTTTGAATACAGGTTTTTGAAAATTATTTTGAGAAAATAATTTAATTAATTCCATCATCTGAAAAAATCTTGCATAATTTGAAGACTGAAAGACAATGTTTTTTTCAAATAATTTACAAGCATAGTTTGGCTCTCTCTAATAACAGAAAAAATGCTAGAAAGAAAAAATGCTCCCATCTGAAAGAAAAGCTATATGTATGGTCTTATGCAGACTCCCTTTATTTTTGGGAAAAAATGAAATTTAACAGGTTTTTCTGACATTTCTTTTCTTGGAGATACAGTCTTATGATATTTTGAGCCTTCCAGACATTTCAAACTGATTAACCAAATATGCCATTTCTTTCCCTTACTTAATCTGGCTTCTATTAAGACACAGGTTTAACTTTTATTTCTCTGTCAGGAACCTATAACTTTAGAGAGAAACACTAGAAAAAAATGTTGAGGAAATAAGCAATAGTTTTAGATTCTAGTATCAGTATTTACTTTAGAGCTTGAAAACTTAAATGAAATTAACCCAGAAACACAGAAAAAGTAAATCAGTAGTCATGGATGAACTCTCATCTTTCTGTAATTTTTATCTTTTAGTGATGGAGAATAATCCAGAATTCAGGAGACTGAATTTCTGGCTGAACAGGGAAACCTGAAATGTGTGGTACAATTCCTAGGGGAGGAACAGCAGTCTCACAGCTGAGATACCATAAGTAAATTCCTGCTGGAGACACTGTTCTGGAAAGTGGGGAATTCTAAGACTTTAAGCTCTGCAATAACAGAAAATCCTGAACTGTAAAGCCTGGTAGAAATTGTAGATGAGTCATGTCTGGCTGTAGGGAGAGAGACACAGTATATCACTGGCCTTGGAAAGTGCAGCCTGTTAAACACAAGCAAAATCACTTGCAGATAGAGCAAATCTTCTCTTTCCTGGTTCAGGTAAGGAAACAAAGGTGAAAATCCAGTTAACTGAAATTCAGTGCTTCTGGCAGAATAAAATATGCAAATAAGCTCTGAGCACGTGGGTTGTACTAGGTGAAATCTAGAGATCCCTTTGAAACTTCATGATTTTGTGTCTGTGTGCTCTTACCTGATGTACTTCTTGTCACGGAGAGCATTTCTGCAACAAAAATGGCTTTTCCCTCTCAGGGAACTAGCTCACTTTCTACCTGTGATATAATGCAAGTTAAGCATTTCGCATTGCTATATATTGAATCATTCTGGTATTTTCTTTCTATGGTGTGTAAGCAGTGTTGCAAGTGGTGCTGATGCAGTACCATCAACCCTTAAATTTTTTCTGATTGTAATTCAAATCACATCACTTAAAACTGGTAACTGTACACCCTTTTCCAGTAGCACCTTAATCACTGGGGGCTGTTTACATGTTAAATTATTAGACTTTCACTGAACCAAGGCAGAACTTTATCAACATAGATCATCTGAAAATAAAGCTTTGACTTAGAACTTTGAATGTGAGCTGGGCTTTTTAATTGAACACACTAAAATAAATACAAAGGATAGAAAAACACTGGATTCAGCCACCATTAAGTTCATGCTTGGTCTATTCACAACGTAGTTGATGGCTCAGATTTTATGGCTTACAAGTTCGAAATCCAAAAACCTTCTTACATCACAATGTGCATGATGACATTGGGTAAGGAGTACATTAGAGGAATACATGATCTTGGATGTGTTGAATGTTATGCACAAGAGGAAAGAATATTTGACTGAATTACTTATCTTGAATTATTTGCCCAAAATCAAGTGCCAGTGGTCTGCTTTTCCTATGTTGTTCTAATACAAGATATTTGCCTCTGATTAGTTTGAAATAAGACAGTGAAACTGAACTGTATAAATATTCAAAGTTGTTTTGCTATCATTTATGCTAAAGAATTTTCCTCTCTTAACTCATCATTTTGTATTGAAATGCAGTAGCTGAAAATAGCAACACACTTCATTTTAGTTTCTGTTTCCTTAGAATGAATTGGTGCGCCAAGATGGAACTAGCAGCAGCAGCAACAGACTGACAGTTGGAAGGAAAAGACTGGACATCTATTACAAATGGGGTTTAGTGACACACATGTTCTGCCTTAGACAATAGCAAAGTTACTCACTATAATAAATGAGAATGTCCCCTGGACAAAACTGTCAGTCTTGCATTTCTTACTCTTTGCAGTCAACTGCAGAAGTCTGAAAGACAATTGGGAGACTTTTACTCTATGAGCTTTAATTGAGTACGGGAGCTTGAAACTGTCCATGCTCCATACTCCTTAACTGCGCATGCAGCACTCTTTGAAAGTTTAATTTAAATACAAGCTCCGTGGTTGGAAGAGGTAAAGAACATGTGTTTGAGAGTCATTATAATAAAGGAGAATAAAGGTGAATAAAGGAGAGAGAACTTAAGTGAGAAAGAATCTGGTCTTGAGTAATGGGTGTTCTGAGAGTGTCCAGACATTAGGAGATGTGGAAAGATTGTACATCAGGGGATGACTGAACTGGGCAGCACCAGCTCAAAAATAAATCAAAAGGAGAAATTCTAAAACAGTATTTTGTAGGTCAACTGTGTGTCTTCCAGTTTGCATGTAGCTGTAAACATTAAAACCAAGGCTCCAGCTAGTCATCCATTTCCTTAATGTTTTAATAGATTGTCTCGTCTATTTTGTAGCTCATTTATTCACTGAGTAAATTGAGTGTAAATGTTGTAAGACGTGGTACAACTTCTTTCTTTGCTGTAGTTTTTTCATTAAGTAATGAGTGAGTCCAGCATGTAATAAAGATTGAGACCTGCTTTGGCCATTTATTGTGCAAGAGTAAGAACTGTCCTTTTTTATTGACCCGAAGCTCTTGTGATTTACTTTTTTAATAAACAGTGAAAACATTACTAGAGGTTAGCTGTTTTCAAGTAAATTAAGTTCTTTACTGTACCTGGTTTCAGAGTTTAATTATATAGTTTAATGTTCCCATTGAGATCTAATGTCAAATGATGGGTTTCAAAATGAAGAACAAAAAAAAAAAAATGGTATTTATGATTGCAAGGAACACTTCTGGCTTGTAAATCAGCATGATAAAATACAAAAAAAGCAGACTTTTTTCCGAGTATTTGAATTATACATTTATTTTTACCAAATTTCTTTTAAAGTACCATAGCTAGAGAATAGTAGATCATAGAGAATATTGTGTCGTGTCTAGTTCATAGTTGCAAGGTGCCTGAATTTTAATTTTCACGTTCATAAATGAACCTTGTAGTTCTATACATATGAAAACTTTTCAAAGTATAAAAACTTATGTACAGCCATGAAAGCTGTATTTTCTTTGATGGCCAGTCTCTTTTTTTCTCTAGGAATAGACCTCTTGAAATATACTGTGTCTCTTAGCACGCATTCTAATTGACTTTCTGGAGTCATAAATCAGAGTAGATTTTGGAAGGCATAGTTTCTGTCCAAGGTGCAGATTATTTTGAGTTACAGTCTTAGTACTCTCTGGCACTGTTAGTAGCCCACTATAGGAGCACAGCACTCAGTACGGTTTACTTTCTAAACTGTGGCTAGAATGCATAGGCCTAAAACGGAATTGCAAAGTATACAATAAATGTGTTCATTTTCTCATTTATCCACTTTATAAACATGTAAAAACATAGAATATTTTAAAATGTTCCCATTTAGTTTTTAAATGAATTATCTTTTTCAAATTTAAAGAATTAATGAAAGAAAAATTGCTTGAAAAATCTCATGTTACATTAGATCTGGAATGAAAAAAATCACCAGCCAAAAAAAATTCATTAACTTTATATCATTAAGTGCCTGAAAAATTGTCCTTATTTACACACACCTTCAAGAAAATAATTGTGTAGCACATTTGGAAGCCTAATCTGAGTTCAAAAAACTTTCAAATGCTTTAGTGTTTTCTTCTTCGTATGCTGTAACTAATGCAGAAGTTAGTTGTAACTGCAGAGTACTTCACTGGTATGTACACTCATCAGAAAATTATTGTCTTAAGCAACAATTGGCTTGTATAAAGGTTTGGTTTAATAGTTACATAAAGAACCCAATTTTCCTACTGAAAAAAGAAAAAAAAGATGGGAGACACAGGACACACAGGACACACAGGACACACAGGACACACAGGACACACAGGACAACTTTTACCCATGGTCATTATATTACATTTCTTTATATCGTTCTCCTTCCTATTTTTAATTTTGTTTTTACTGCTTTTTCATTTTACTTGTTGCATTTGTTTCTTATTAGACAGAAGATTATGACAGACAGAAAACCGCATATTAATAACATTTGCACAAGAGTTAGAAAAATTAGTAGTAATATGCCAACATTATAATAACAACAATTATTATAATAGGAATATTATATCAGGATAATAATAGGAAAAAATGCCTGTACTTTGAAATTCAGAAAAAAATGAAAAGTACCAAGTGCTCTTTGTAGATCTTCAGTGGATATTGCACTCAGAACTTGGCAAAGCATTCTCACTACCTTAGGGAATTCATCCTCACAGATTTATTTAGAGAGTTTCTGGCAGGTATATAAAAAATAAGAGTAAAGTTCGTGTCATTTACCCAAGAATTGAGTTAAAAATACACCTTGTCATAACACTCTTTGCTACTTTGATATTGCATTGCTATATATACATTGTATGTAATGTAAAGAAAAGCAAGGAAAAAGTTCCATACCTCCTAGCAAAGATATTTTTTCTCTTTCAAGCATTGACATCACTTGACAGATAGGAGAAGGATTCAGGCTCAGTGCAGTGGAAACTAAGCAGGCAACAGAAACATAGGATTGATTTTCCTTCACCGTGTGCTTCTAGAATAAGAATAAGTATACATTATTGTATATGCAAGATACATCTGTGTCTGTATTAGATTTTTTTGTCTTTGTGACAGGTGCATTGCCTTTGACAAAGGGAGTAAAGGCAGTGTGAGTTTGGCTGTAGCATCCTTCGAGCCAGAGCTGCCCCTGACCTTATGGCTGAGCTGTAGTGCCTGAAGGCAGTGC
This sequence comes from Dasyornis broadbenti, assembly GCA_013397935.1. Taxonomy (NCBI): domain Eukaryota; kingdom Metazoa; phylum Chordata; class Aves; order Passeriformes; family Dasyornithidae; genus Dasyornis; species Dasyornis broadbenti. Next base: position 1,568,788 of record VZRN01005010.1, on the reverse strand, counting down.
TCAAACATGGTACCTTTGGCTCTCTGCCTCATTGTAAGAAAACATAAAAGAGGAGGAAATCTTTTGACTGCTGTGCTGGACCACAGCTTCCTCTATTTTTTTTTTTTTTTTTTTTTTTTTTTTTTTTTTTTTTTGGTGAAATGAGGTGTAGCAATGCCTCTCTAACATCAGCTCAGCTTAGTTCCACTGAGACTAGAGCTGCAAAGACTCCAGTGGCAAATTCAACACACTATCATGTTGTCAGCATATGGAACTACTGAAAAAGCAGATTAGTATTTTCTGAAGAAATTTCTGTATATGTAATTTTTCATGAGTAAGAACAAAACGAGGCTTTATTTTTGGTATGATTTTGAGCCTTATCCCTTGCCTTGTTAAAAGAAAACTTTTTTGTTTTGTTGTTAAAATATGTAAACAATACTTTGTTTATGTGCTTATATTTCCCATAATGATATTTTAGTACCTGTGACTAATAGCCGCAAGTGAAACTACAGATGTGGAATAGTTTGGGCCAGCCCGAGATGCTTTGATGCATCTCCAACATTTTTGGATGGTAGATGCTCAGGGTATGATTATTACCATCTATGACTATACTACTAGCAAATCAGATGTAAGGTTCGAATTATGTGGTAAGAAAAGAATGCTAAAAGTGAGTCTTTTCCCTAAAGCTCATTTAATCTAAACAGACGATTTAAGCAGTTGAAAAAATGGAGGAGAGAGAACAGAGTGAGACCTAAGGTCGCTGTCTGTCAGTAGTACAGAAATTTTATATCTTTAATCCCACTGAAATATTCTGTACAGGCTTTGAAGAGTCAATCATTCAGAGATCAGTAGCAATTTAAAAATATGTGTACATGTTAAATTTGTAATTTAGGAGGGGAAACAAATTGCCCGAGTTTTTGTTCACTGTATGGTAAACATTTTTCTGGAAAGCACTTTGCTGTTCTGCTTTGTTCTGATAGCTGTTATTTTACTGTCTCAGGAAGCAGGGATTTTTTAGTAACTCCAGGCAGTACTTTGATCAAAGTAGCTAAGAAGCTGTGCAGAAGTCTCAGTATCTCATGATTCTTTATGAATGAGCACTTCTTCATTCTTAAAGTGCTGACATTGAGGATAGTTATATTTCTTTCACAAGAAATGGAGGAATTAAAGAAGTTCTGGAGCTTCAGTCTGATTTGAGACGTTTCTTTATAATTAGGTAGCAAGTTATTTTGGAGCATCAAATAAAATATCACCAAATAGATTTGATGCCCTGGTCAAATTTTGCCAATCCTTCATGTAACCAAAAGTACAGGACAAAAGTATAAGTAGAAAGACCTGTGACTGGGGATTTAACGTCCTTTGAAATTCATGAATGGGGTCATATTTCCCACCCAATTTCCTGTCAATCTTTGCAAGGCTTTCTGAAATATTATTTTTAGAGGAAAATTGATGATGCATTAACTAATGAAATGGTTTTAATGGAGTGTCTCAGACATTTACTAGGATAAGGCCTAACCTCTCCCTAGCCACATGAAAATGGTGTTATATTTTTACTGTGTTAGCTGTGTTTTCCAACCTACCTGTATAATAGGAAATCCAGCACAGCAGAAACCAAATTGTAAGTAATCAGATTTGTATGTCCTATTTCCATGTAATTAAAAAAACCCCAAATTCTCAGGTTTTCTTTCCCTCATATTTCTTCATTTTCTTCTCTTTCTCCTCTTCTTTTTTTAACTTTATCTTAGAAAGGTTTTCCTCATTGCAGCAGTAGCCTCTGAGAACAGTCACTGACTGCAGGTGAACATACTTCATGTGATGGCTTAGGTCTCTTCCCTACGAATGCTGACAGTTGAGTGGCTAAGGATGAGAAAAATTATATATTTACACTGTAATTACAGGAATTATATGGTTTACTGTCTGAGTACCATTCTGCACCACGGTAATTATCATGATATTTAATAGCTGAGTGTCATCATGGAAGGAACACAAGTCATTACTACAGTCTACATATGATAACTCTTAAACATAATTGCTATGTAATCTTCAGGTGATTGAATTATTATTCAGATCCATGTTGTCAGCACAGCTATGCATAAAAAATCCCTGCTTAATCAAAGATTACTGCTGATTCTTTTTTTAATTGAGTTATTTTCAAAACATAGAAATTCAGGGACAGATTCTGGAAAAATGTTGTCCCTTTCCTCAGCTTTGTTAAAGTGTATAATATAAATTTTCTTCAGAGGATGAGAACACCTATGCAACTGTAACAATGACATAGGAACATAAGGGATACTTGCCTTATCTTGGGCATCTTCTTGTGAATACACAAAACCGCAGCATTTCTCAAGACATTGTCCTTGTCAGCTCTGGGTCAGATGTCCGACTCTTAAGGCAACTTTTACAGATATTATGGAGTGGTACCAGCTGGCCTTAGGGGAAAGGTGGTATACACCATCCAGGAGTTTCTGAAACCATCAGAAAGTAAATTTAATAAATATTATAGAAGACAATTTCAGACAATGAATGTGTAATCATATTTTTGTGATGTCTATTTGCTATGAAGGTTGCTTAAGCTGTGATGTATGTCAATTTTATTTGCACTTGTGCAAGGCACTTGTATGTAGATTCAAAAGAGGAGGATCTTTATAGCAAATTTGTTTTACCTAAAAGTATGATTTTTGTGATAAAAAAGTGACCTTTATGCTGATAATTTTTCTTTCTAAACAAATTTCATGTTTGTCTAACGATGTTTTTTCCAAAAACTACATACAAAAATCTCAAGAATTGATTTCTCAAGTCTCTTTACAGCTTGTAAGGCAAACAAAACCAACAGGATGATATAATCTTCATTACAGTAATTTTCTAACCATTTTCTTTGTTTCTTAAAAAAAGTAATCATTCCAGAAGTAATGGATTTACTTGAGTCATGATAACCCCACTCCTGAAATCCCATGTTGCTGCTTCTGAATACTTCCGCATCTTTGCCCAAGTAAATGTGTCCTCTTTCACACTGATAACTTCTAAATGGATTTATTGCACCATAAATGCTACATACCATTTTCATATTTAATTTTAAGCTGATTCCCATGCCTGACATTTGTCATTCAGAAGAATCAGATCAGGCTGAGAGTTTTAGTTGCACTTAAAGCTTAAAATATATTGTTATTGAAATTTGCATTTTAAGATGTGTTTTATAAAGAAAAAGGATATTTCTAATATGTATGGCTGCATATTGACAAAAATGAGATATACAGCAATAATTATGGGATATTTCATTCAATTTGTAAGGCTCATGTTTTACATACTGAATAAACTTCTTCATGATTTAGTTGGCATAAATAATAAAGACATCACAGTTTATGATTTCTTCTCATCAATCCTTTGCAGGTTCAGGAAGACTTGACCATGTGTATTCAGATTGAAATATATGCAGTTAGGCATAGTGTACACAGTGTTTTAATGGAGTTTTGAAATAGTCTTCTGTGTTAATTACTCAACAGAAATGTGTTTGTCTCTCTGTTTTTGTGAGGGGATGAAAGATTTAAATTAATTCCCACCATAATAGCAAAAACAAGCTAGGAATTTTTAAAAGTTGCAAGCAATCACTGAAGAGCAGATCACAGAAGAAGGCAAAAATCAGATGCGGTTGAAGAATATATGATAAAATGCCATCCTTCTTTTGATTCAGAGCGTGAATGAATATGGTATGTCAATAAGAACTATAAATTCTTTTAAAGAACAAGGGTGGATTTCTTTATATTTAAAAAAAAAATAACATTTTCTTGTTAATTCTTTTTAAGAATTTTGCTTAATGACTATTGAAATTGTTAGCTGTCAACAATGAAATGTTCATATAAATAGTAGCCAAGACACTGGTGATTTGATTATTGGCAGTTTACAAAGGGGATTTCTTAGACAAATCTGTGTAAATTTTTAGAGACTAATATCTGTTTGAAATCTTTTATAGAACTCAGCTTAAGTTTCAAGATTCAATATTCAGCAAAAATGCATCTCTTGAATGAAATCCAGTTCTACAGCTATTTTTACTGTGGATGTAGCATCCAGCAAATTGTGGAAAATTGGTCTTTATTCTTTAGAGTAGAGATTAAGTCGTGAAAATGCGACAACATGAAATTTTGTAGTGTCATTATGCAATATTTGTATGAATATTGGATTGACCTTAAGTGATTGCATCCCTCAGTTTTCTTTACATATTTTGCGTAAAACCAAACATGAAACAAAAATTAGTTCAAATGATAGGATTTCTTTTCCCCTCAAAATTAGTTGAAGTCGCAACTTACCCAGTATTTCCTGAAATAGACGAGGCTTATGTCTATGATTTACATAAAGTCTAAAATTGCCAGGCAGATACTCTGGGCTCATGTTTTACTGTTTACAGTCCCTACAGATACCTATAGTGAATTTTAAAGAAGTATCAAATGAATTATTAATGATCATCAGAAGTTTGTCTTTCACTCTGAGTTATAATTAGGAAAATGTAAATGGCAGCAACTATATTTGAGAGAAATTGAAAGTTATTGAATACAGTTGTAGCATTTGTCTCCCAAATACAGTTTGTTTACTTTTTTTGCATTCTGTGGGTTAAATTTATGTTCTGCCTGGCTCCTACTTTTTATAGTATTAAATTATGGTCAAGAGAAAATATATTTACAATGCATATCACACTTGCACATTTGTTATTCTGTTCAGGTAATATCTGCATACGGCATGTCTGTTTTTCCAGTGGCCACAGGAATATATAATCACTCATCAATGATGTTATTTGCTTTTTCCTTTAGGGGCTGATGTTATCAACTTTGATGGCCATGTAGTGTTACCATACAGATTCAGGAACAAGAAAATGAAAACACTGAAAGATGTCATCTCTCTGAAATTTAAGACCTCTGAAAGCGAAGGTGTAATCTTCCACGGAGAAGGACAGCAAGGAGACTATATTACCTTGGAACTGAAGAAAGCCAAACTTGTTCTAAATTTAAATTTAGGTATGTTTTGATTGTTTAGTTTTGTGGTAGTTTTAAGCTGTCCCACAAAAATTTTAGGTCAAACATTTCATCCTCTTTCCCGCAGTAATATGATAAGCCCCACATCATTTAATCAGATAATTTGTTGAAAATGCTGTTAGTTCCCTTTCTATATGTTGGGGAGTGTGTGTGTTTTGTTATATTCTGTCCTTTTTTGTTCCGTGTGAGATACTATGAAAAGATCATACAGAAAAGCAGGATCAGCAATCTATTGTCATTGTCACAAAAAACAAACAAACAAAAGAAAATCTTGCTGGAAGGACACTTTCATCACTTCTAGAGGAATAAAGGTCACCCTTAGGAAATTTGCAGGAAAGAAAAAAAAAGAGAATTATCAGTCGAGGAAGCTACAGGCCACATGAAGTTGGAGTTCAGCAGCCTTCCTAGAGTCCAAGAAGTAGGACTAGGAAAGGAAAAGAAACAGCTCGTTTTATCAGGCAATCTATGATGAAATTCTGTATATGTTACGCTAGTTTTCAGCATCCTTATCTCCTCCCAGTAGAGGACTAGGAGCTCATGAGTGATTGTATTTATAAAGTACATTCAGTATGAAAAAAACCCACGTTTTTCTGGTTTCAGGTACTTTTTGCCTTCCCTTCAAACAAAAGAATCTTAGCAAAAAAATTCATGAAACTTTCCTTAATTCTCTCACAGACATGTGAAGAGTAAATTGTTCTATTTATTATTCATATTGAATGGTACTTATTTCCACCAGCATTTTCTCCTGCTCTTTTTCTAACAATATGAACAGATGAGGAGGAGGAAAGCACACCTTCCTATAGTAGTTACCTATTTTAACAATTTTAATTGCAGTTTCCAGTTCTTCTATATTCTTCAGCACAGACTGTCTTTATAAGCTATTACAACTTCCATATATTAATTTGGTGAACATGTTCTTAAATCACTATGCTGATAAATGGGACTAGGCCCTGGGACACACACTCAACAAACAGAAGTAATGCTTTATGGTATTATACTTCCTTCGCTTGAGAGTATTGTCTTTGCATCACAGACAGTAGAAAAGGATGTTCATCTTGCCTGGTGAGATCCAATGACTTAGTTTCAAACACCAGGGAGTGAGAGAAGAATGAGGAGACAGAAGTGGATTGAGGTTTCACTTTGCACTGCATTTGACTTTGCACTGAAGAAATTGAGGCTCAACAACATGCAGGCAATTCTATTTTATTTTTTAACCAACAGGACCATCGGCCTTCAGCATAAAGGCACTGTTGTCATTTGCAGGGAAATAATGTCTTAAGCCATGGAAGTGTGATTTGCCAGAATGTGTTTTCAGCATGCACAAACCTTAATGTCTGAGTTACAGGTATTCTTGAGGGTAAGAAATTCTCAACCTCAGAAGTGCTTTAGGTCCTCATGTATTCAGAACATGGAAGATTGCATTGAGTTATTGAGCAGTGCAGCAATTTTTTACACTGACTACTGAATTAGTCATTTGCTGCTTCAGTTGGGATCCATGCTATCAACCATTGCTGGCTTGGCTGTGTCAGTCAGATGGCGATGAGATGTGATCTCTGACTAGCACAGCTGCACTGGCGAAAACCCCCAGATAACACAGCAGAGAATTGCAAAACTGTATTCCTGTTAGTAGTTTAACTTCCAGAATAGGAAGATTGCTGCAGAAGAGAACAAAATGAGCTGTAATAGCAGAAGATAGTTTTTGCTGCTGTAAACTCATTCTGCATTGAGACTTTTCCTTTCTGCTTGCTGGTATAGTGATACTGGCAGAGGCCACAAAGCACAGAACGCAGAGTGAAAAGGCTTTTTGTTGCCGAAGTCTGTTATCAGGCTCCATGTCCTCCTCAGCAGTCATAAATCAGTACAGTTCCAACGCAGTTCAGAACCTGGGCCAGAGGTGACAGCTTTTCTTTTCTGTACTGTAGGATTGAAAAAGAAAACAAACCCTAGATGAAAACAACTTTACAACTGGAAGTTGGTATTGCTTCTCTGGTTCATCTCCAAATAACTGCTTTTATGAATTTATACATATATTTATACAGTTCAGTGATCAGATGCTTGCTGTATTTGATCTAGCTATTTGTATGTATGGCAGCAACCCTCCACTGGGCAGATCCCAACTTCATAGGAGACTGACTTCCTCCAGTTTATTGCATGTCAGCTGTGATTCAGGTGAAACAGTGACAAAGAAAGAGGAAAATGTTTGCCTAACTGGTATGAGGTGAGAAATGCTATTGTTTCTGTTCTCAGGCAGCAACCAGCTTGGCTCTATTTTTGGCCACACATCTGTGACAACAGGCAGCCTCTTGGATGATCACCACTGGCATTCCATCATCATAGAGCGCCACGGGAGGAACATCAATCTCACCCTCGACAGACACATGCAGCACTTCAGAACCAATGGAGAATTTGATTACCTGGACCTGGACTACGAGGTAGGCAGTGACACTTCCTTCTTTTTATTCAAATCGGTTTTATAAAGATAAGTCCAATAAGGAAGCTAACATAATTTAAGATGTTTTGTTCTTTTTCATACATTTGTTTTGATTACTTATTCCCTTACATTTCCTAATTTTTTTTTCCAGCTGTGTTCTCTCTTAAGTGTAAATTATGTTTCTCTTAATTAGCCTACCTAGTCCCATCTGGTGTAAAAATCATCTCAGCCCTTTGTTTTAAAGTGGGAGATCTGTGTTATTCAGCAAGCTAGGCATACATTATTTTAAAGATCTCTAAAAGCAGCTGCTCTAAGCAGGAAGTATATTTCAAAAACTATGGTGCAATCTGTTATTCCACTCAGGTGATAATTTTGCACTTGAATCAGAAAGCCTTAATCTGTGGTCTCAGTATTTATTTTTAGAAAAGGAAGCAGATTAGAACCTTTTTAGTAATATGAATCCTGATCTGTCATATTCTATGTAGGTAGATACTGCTTTGCATTTTGACAAATATGGCATCAGTAACTTCTTATTAGACAGAAGCAATGAAGAGTTAGGAAAGTTGTAAGAAAATTTGTTTAATCAGTGTGGTCAATGTACATACGTGTTGGTAGTAATTAAATGTGGATTTGTTGTTTGATTACAACAGAGCTTCAGCTATTATGAACAGCTCCTTTCATCTGTTACACGAAGTTCAACATGTTGGTTATTGCAATCTTTGTATAATATTTTCTTACACTCTTTACTGTTTCTAATGAGAATTAATGTGGTTGTCTGCACCAAATATACAATTTCCACCCTTACAACTTTTTAAGATGTAAGAGCGAATATAAATAATGTCATGGAAAAAAGTTTGAATTAACTTGCGTATTGATACTTTTACAATTTTTTGATCAAGAATATATGAATGTTTGAAAAAAGTACTTATGATTGTAAATGCTTCTGAATTAAATATTTGATTATATTCCAACAAATCTTTATGAATACATTATTTGCTTGCTGTTCTAATGAGAAAATAACAAGCAAATTTTGCTGTACCTCTATTACTTATTGAGCACTGAAGACCTGAACTGAGCTACTTAAAACTTGCATAAATAGACTTTATTAAGACTTTCAAGTGAGTGAACTACAGAAAAAGTTACGCTGAATGCCATAAGCCAGGGTTGTGCAATTTGTGCACACATACATGTATGTACACATATACACACACATATACACACATATACATATATATATACATATACATACATGGCATGTGTACATGACAAACATATTGCATACAATAAGTATATCCCTAGTAAGAGCTGAATTCAGTACATTCACCTTCCCATCCTGTCCGTGTTACGAGACTTCACGGGCAGTTCTCAAAGATACGTTTCATTTTCCATATGCGTGGATCCCCTTGCGTTTTATTGAACTTACTTGAGTGTGTGTGTATACATTTCTGTGGTTCATACAAACTCAAAAGCCTTAACCTTTTCTCCTTCCTTTTCTCTTTATTATCCCACTGGTTTTGGATTTAGATATCACAGACTAAATTTAAAGGTGCTGCCTTTGTGATTAACGGGATAAAGCTAAAAGAATCAAAACCATTTTCTCATAGACAAAATAGTTTCTGGGTTAATCTCTTTCAGAAAAGTTAAGTAAACACAAAAGTAGAATAAACATTAGTTCTGATTGCATTTTCAAGATCAAAAAATAGTCTTGTAAGTTGCTCTTAACTCACTGTCATTGTACAAGCTTTTTTTTGCTTTTTCTTCAATATCCTTTCTTTTCCATTTACTTTAATTCAAGCACATGACTGTAACACACGTAATATGTTTGACAACCATTAAAATATTACAGTCACGTTCTCCATGTGAAGTGCTGTATCTTCTCTAAAGTCAAGTCTTGTCAATTTACAATACCTGAGGATGTGTCCACAAGACATTTACAAAGCTGGTATGTGCAATTGATAAAGATTTTAGGTTTCCACTGTTTAGCTTTAGTTCTTTGTATATGCCAAGTGGAAGCTTCCACTTTGGGATAGAAGGTGTTATCTTACATAGTTTTAAAATGGAAAATGTCAACCTAGAGCTCTGTTTTCCTGCTGTTGGTTATAACAAGTGGAACTAACAAGGAATACTGTTTAGAAGCTTTGTTCTGGCAAATCTCAGCAGCAGACTACAATTAGATATTTTTCTGAGGATTTGTGGGGCAGGAAATCAAGGCGTCATTACTATTTATGCCATCATCTAATGGATATAATCACCTAAAAAAAATTGCAGGGACTAATCTCATGAGCCCCTTATTCTTGGTGTTTTGGCTGCAAACTCATAATGCAAAACGTAGCTTTATTCATTTCCAATCATTTCCATAAAGACCATGATTTGGTAAAGACCTGTATAATTTCTATCAAGTGACAAAGAAAGGCTTCATAAGAGATGAACACTTTTAGTTTGTAAATATTTGGGTTTCTAATTTTTTTAGCACTAGAGATTCTGGATAACCCAGAATCAATTACCCAGGGTAGTGAAATTCAGCTGTAAGACAAAAAATAATTCCTATTTGGTTTTGCTAACTGAGTCTTTGCTGTGGTTGTCTTCGTCTCTAAGAAGACCATTTGACCAGCATAATCAAGGGGTAACTTCTCATTGATTATAACTACAGGACAAAAGCATGTTCTTGGTAGTGAAAGGTCCTTCTGTCTAACAGGGGATTGCATCTTTAGCTCTGTGGTTCTGTAAACTCTTCTTAATGAAGTAGATACATAAGCATTAAGGGAAAATAACGTGCCCTATTGGAGCCCACCATTGCTGTGCTGTAGTCTGAGCTTTGGCACATGTTTAGGGTTGAGTGAATGATTTGAATCAGATTATCTGGATAATTTCATGTCTACTTCTGTTTAGAAAAATACTGTCATGTAAATTTATTCCAATGTCTTTGAAATGTTTATTTTCCAGTACCAATCAGAAAAGCAGTTCATATACAAATAACTGTGATGTCTGTTCAGTGTTTGGATAATTGGAACAATACTTGGGTTTCGCTACCATAAATATTTGAAATTCATTACAATTTTTTTTTTCTGTTTTTGCAGCATTTATTTTGATACATCCTTTTTCTGTAATAGCGTTGGCAGCTCTCCTTTTTGCCATGGTGGAGTGTTCAAAGAAAGCAAATACATCTACAGCAAAAGTGTTTAAATGTCTTTGCCTTCCAGTAACTATCTGCCATTTTCTGTTTAATTTGAAGATAACCTTTGGAGGCATGCCTTTTTCTGGTAAGCCAAGTTCTAACAGTAGGAAAAATTTCAAAGGCTGCATGGAGAGCATCAACTACAATGGCAATAATATCACTGACCTTGCCAAGAGGAAGAAATTGGAACCTTCAAATGTGGTAAGAGCATAATTTCATGGTCATCTACACTTCTACTTCTCCTTCTAAAGAAGACTAGAAGGTTTTTGAGGGTGTGTAGCTGATATTTTTGTGATATATTGAAATAATATAAAACACAAAACAAATTCAACCACAAACCCAAAGACCTTATTATGTACATTTTGTACATTATTGTATGTACATGTGTGTCTTTTTAAAAAGTTATTATTATCATGTAGGAGCATTTTATCTCTGGACTCCTTTAATCTTTCAAAAATTAACCTTTACTGTCAGTCAGACAGCTTTTGCTTTTTTTTTAAAAAAGAAAATCAACTGAACCAGTAAGTGCTTTTTCCCTTTCTTTTCAAATTATAGTAGCCCAAAACCAGTGCAGACAAGATTTATCATTAAATGAATTGCAGTTTTCTTGTGGCTTTTGAATTCTGGTAATATTCCAGCCCTGCTGAGCTAGTGGGATTGCTGGATTGCAAAAGTCTTTGGATGGGACTGCTTCTACAGTATTTTCTGATATGTCTGAAAAAACTCAAGATATTATACTTGAAGATCATTATTCGCTTATTAACATTACAGAGCTTATTTGCATTATTCTATTTTTGCACTGTCTTAAGTGTTCATAGTTGCTTTCATGTTCAGGCTTGTGGCTTTATGGGCAGGGTGATTAAGAATGAATGTACTTTAATTTCTGTGTTTTTAAAGCTTTAAGTGTCCCTGAAACTGCTTGCTGGCATGTAAAGGAAATGTGGGTAAGAAGTAAATGTGTTATTGCCGTGAGTTTGAGATAGTCTGAATAACTTTTCAAGGCTTTCTTCTGTACAAGCTTACGAACTTGACAGAGTCCTGCTAGTAATATGTAGGTTTACACTATTTCATTTTCCTTTATGTAATAAATTTTAAAGCTATACATATGCAGTGATGATGTCATGCAAAGGATAGATTACCACTTGATTATCCTTGGATAATAAAACTGAAATTTCATGTAATTGTATGGACATTATGGCTAAATGGTCAAGGAAATCCAAAGGATAATCTTGAGTATGTAATGTTTGCCTGTACAAACTCAGTAAAACAGCCTGACATCTATAACTTTTTCTACATTAATTTCTTCAGTATTGTCAAAGGCAAAGAACATGATATATGTTCCATGTAGCAAGATTCCACTTTTGAAATTTTTTCAACTGTATCTCATCAACTCCTGAAACTTTGACCTTTTAATTTTTTTTTTTTTTTTTCAAAATTGCATGTGATTTCCTTCCTGCAGGGCATTTTCAGCTGTAATGTAACCATGATTTTGAAAGATTTGTGCCTGATTTTAAAAAGAATCTTTTTACAGGAGCAATCTTTCCATTTAGCACAGTCAAGTCCTCTGCAAGTTAGGAGGACATATTCTTTAAGCCTCTTTCAGAACAGAAGTGTTACTTAAGAAGTTCCTATAGTGCAAATCCTATCCTTTAAAGCCCTAGACTCTCAGAAGTGCAGCATAGTTAGCAGACATGTAAAGTCTCTGAGAAATCATATTTCTGATTGGATTTGTTCCTTTCATTCTTTGTTTCTTTGCTTTTAAAGTTCTGTTGCCCATAACATCAAAGTAAAATCCTTATAAGAAGCTCTGGCAGTATTAGGGCCACATCAAGAGGTGATGACAAGCTAGTGTGTTTTGATGGTTCGGTTGATTTCCAGTTCTGAGAATGACTGTAAAAATAGAAGTGACCTTTGTTTTCACCAGAGTTACTTAAATTGCTTCAGCTCGTCAAAAGTAAAATCAATTTTACTCCAACTAAATCAACACAGATTTTTAAGATTTTTACAAAAAGATTTTTTCTCCTAGTTTTTTAACCTGATATAGCAGGGAAAATAAACTTGTTTGAAACTACTGCTGTTGTTAAGCATGTTTATTATGATGACACTCAAGCAATGCTACAGGGATCAAAGTTCTGTTGTAGGAGATTCTGTACAAACCCATAGGAGGAGGCACACCTTGCCCCATGCATTATATTAAAAGGGATGACACACACGATATAATGAGGCTTAATACAAGCAAAGTAATCAGTGTGGTCGTGAGAAGTATCACAAAGGAGGGATAAATTCAGAGAAAAGAAGGATTCTAAAAGGGTGTAAAACAAAAGAAAATAATATTCCTAGATGAAGATAGCTGAATTTCAGAAGTCACACAGTCAAAGGGACTTGACAAATTAATTATACACAATGAGGGGGCCCAGAAAATCAGAGATGGTAAGAAGATGATGATCATTATTTTTCTCTAAACAAAATTAAATTTAAAAAATTATGTCTCATATACATGTATGTTATGAACAAAAAACACCAGCAAGCATCCTTTTGATTTTTTGAAGAGTAAGGATGAAAAGACATTAAAAGTATTTAAAATTTAAATAAAGTCCAACGCTGACTTTAGTATCATATTTCATTTAGATTCAGAAGGTAAAGAGGAAAAATTTTTTTTGCTTCTTTTGTGATATTTAAGATGGCATTAGCATACAATGTATTGTCTTTACTGTGTGATCCATCCTGATTTAACAGGTTGTGTAGTCTTAATAAACTCATTACCTTTCTTTTGGGAGCTTCCTATTCAGCCAGTAGGTCTTTTAATTGGGAAAGGTATTTACAGTAGTATTTTTACACAAGGGATAATGTTTGAATGTGGATAGACAAAATTGATTTATAAGACATAAAAATTAATCTAATTTGCTGTATAGATGCAAGATCACAGAACACAGCTATACAAATTAAGTTGTTTTTACCTTTTCCCTATTTCAATGTGGTATGAAAAGTTCTCTGATAAGACAAAGAGTTTCAATATAAATGCCCAGTATATATTTGACTTCCAGATGTCATTGCCCAGAAAACTATTCAGCAAGTCACTCTGAATCTACAGAAAAGGATCTCATTCTCTTTGAAAAATGAGGAGGCTATTAGACAGACAAGCAGCAGATTAACTCGAACTCTTGACCTAGAACTAGTGAGCAATCTATATAAGATGGGCTGTACTTAAAAGAGGAGTCTTTTTGTGAACTACAGTCACAGAGGGAATCAATAATCCAGTTCATATTAATCTGAATAGCTCAGTAGGGAATATGCTAACTAGCAGGGAAATTGGAATTATGTGTTACTTTCTCAAGAAATTTTTAATACAGTGGGGCTGTTCGTGGGAAATGCATTCACTGATGTGAAAAAGGATTTGAATGGATTCAGTGCCATTAACATTAATAGGTGTTATACATGCAAGTATCCAAAACATCAGGATGACAGCACAGTGTCAACTGGATACAAAAGCCTTCCTGTAATGAGGAAATTGTCAGTTCCTCTTGGTAATAAGGCAGCAAAAAGAACTCTTAAGAAGTCTAACAGAATGCTCTCTGAGCACTACTTAATTGGTATCTGTGACTGAACCGTGAGATGAGATCTCTCAAGAAATGATGTAGCCTTCTGTGTCTACACAGGACTGCCTTAACAATGTAACAGAAGTTGTTTCTATGCACAGGATGACCATTACACCGAGAATGATAGCCAAGGGTTACAGAGGGTATTTCAGGCACTCTTGAACTTTTTTATACTGTATGCAAAATTTTGTGGTTTAAGCAAAAGTATTCTGTAGCAAACGTGGAAATGCTTAGATTAAAACTACTCAAACAAATGAGTTAACTATTTTGATTTCATGCTTAGCTGGCTAAAAATGTAAAATTAAAAATCTCTAGGCAACTTTTAAATAACCCCTACTTCCCCAAAAAACAAAACAAAAAGCAAAACGACCACAAAAAACCGTCCCAGAATTGACAAGTAGCTTAGCAGGGAAATCTTTTGTCTTTAGTCATAAAGTAGCTGTATTTTCTCTCATCACACAGTTATTTAAAAGATATCTTTAGTTGTTTCAGCTAGTTTTCTTCCTAATTCGTTTGATTTATATTTTTTTAATCTGTGGAATTTGGGCACAGGAAAAGAATGTTGCTTGTAATGCTGAGATTTTATCATAAAGTTTAGGAAAAAAATCTAGGAAATCACTTTAAAGAAATCTCTAGTTCTACGTTACTGGAAACATCAGTGTTCTTTAATTGGTCCCAGAGGCTGCCAGCTTGATAGTCTAGTTACAACTTATTCTACTGGCCTTTAGAGGTAGACTCTGTACCTCTTCTGACATTCTGCAGAAAAATGAGGTTGTTATGCAGAGTAATCAAAGTATTTATCCCAATGCTCAAGAAAATATTGCTTTTATTCATTTGGTTTTTCACATGGAAATCCTATATAAGAAGCTGAATCTGCCACACCAGTTATATCTCACTACGGTACAGATAAAGTGTTTTCTGATGTGATGTTCTTTTCAAAAAGTGATGGGTTTGGACATGGGGAAATGAGTGCTAACACTTGCTTATTGATGTAATCTGTCGTCTCCAATTGAATATAATTACTTCTTAAAAAATTTACTTAGGTCTTTCCTCCCACACATTTTCAGACACAAAGTTCCTATCTTGCTTCCAAATTCCCTACCTTCCCTCAGGATGAACTTTCAGATGCATTTATACACTATGAATATAGAAATGTGACATAAAAGCCTAAATCAAGAAGTCAGTAATATGGAATTTAAAAATAATTATGCAATAAAGATGATGACTCACTTCTTTTGGGATTCTGAACTCTGTCCACCTAGGTGGACCACATCTCTAAATATCTATGTACATCCGAAAATGTTGTTCAAGCCTTAATATTTTTTTAATGTACAAATAAATATTAGAGGAATTACTATCTTGATTTTAGTAATAATTTCCATACTGCACCAGATAAAATTCTTTCTTTCCAAATAGAACTAAAATTGTCGCATAATATCTACCTGCAACAGCACATGAGAAAACCTAACCACAGGACAGGATCCACTTTGCCACATATTATAAGAATTCTTCAGCAGAGGATGTTTTCCTGTTATATTTGCATTCATGAAGTAATAAGTTAATTCTGGACGTAGGTTACTATAAAGTACCTATGATTTCTAAGGAAAAAGAATGATAATATATCCTACCAATTTAGTCTTTTTTGTGAGAAACAACATGAGAACCAGAGTGAAAAATTCATGGCCCTAATTCTAGTCTGGTTTACAGATACATTTTAGGACCCCGTAGGTCAATAAAGTTGACTGGATTTTTTATCAATTTCCTGAAGAATAAAATTTTACAGTGTGGAAACTGTAGTTTCTTTTACAGAGAAAATTATTTATTGTCCAAAAATATTAGATGTTGTTCAGCTACTCCAAATCCTTCTGCTTCATGGATTGAAATATTAACATATCTAGTATCATTTAGTTGAAAACATAACAGAGAGTCTAACTCTTCAGATATTATACATCATTCTTTCAGAATATCACGTATTGTATTGATTGACCCATTGATATCAGGGTATTTGGAAATCTGCACTCATTTTTTATATTGTTCTATTATAGGTTTCTATGGGGATCACAGAAAAGCCCAAGATTATCTGTGATTAATTTCTTTATCTTTTAACTAGAAATATTAATGCTTTCATCTAAGCTTGTTCTTAGCTAGACTACAACTCTTCAGGGCAGACTGCCTTTCATTTTGTGTATGTACAGTACAAAATATAATGGACACTGCTAGAAAAAACAGAAAAAGCAGCAACTATTATAATAGTAACAATAATGATAGTATTAATAATACATCTTTAGATGCAGTGTGCATTGATCACAGTAGTCTCTAGGTTGAATGAAATCTAGAATACTTTTCTAGAAGTAGCTATGAATTTAGTGGAATCTTACCATTTTTCTTAAGGGTTTTTTTTTTTTCCCCCCCCTTTTTTTTTTCCTGTTTTACTTAGGGAAATTTAAGTTTTTCATGTGTGGAGCCACATACAGTGCCTGTCTTTTTCAATGCCACCAGTTACCTTGAGGTTCCTGGTCGTCCAAGCCAGGACCTGTTTTCAGTCAGTTTCCAGTTCCGCACTTGGAACCCAAATGGACTTCTTCTCTTCAGCAACTTTGCAGATGACCTGGGGAATGTTGAGATTGACATAAATGAAGGCAAAGTCAGCATCCATATCAATGTCACTCAAGTGAAGAAGAACCGGATAGACATCTCATCAGGTAAATGTGTTTTGGATTTTTTAAAATTTGGTATCATTTTGGTTGGTGTTGTTTAAAATTTTTGTGCACCTAAAGATTGAAACAACTTTTTACAAAATTTAAAATTTCTATTGCAATTATATTAAATTCTTTACTTTTTCATTGAGTAAGAGGTACAAGAATGTTGAAACAGTTGTCAGATTAAAAAAAATAAAAGATATTAATAATCTTATTCTGTCAAAAAATCACCCCTTATTTATGAGGCAGCATTTCCTCTTTTTAATTCCTTCCTTCTATCTTGCAGCTTTTTCTGAAAAAATATTTGATTTCAAAACTCGCTTTCTAGCAGTAGTCTAATAGTTAGGCTGCTCCTAATACTTCACAATAATTAGGAAACTCATTAAAAAAAAAAAATCCATTTGTACCATAATTATTTGTCTGGACTTTTTAATGCATTGCTATCCTAGAAAAACTTAGATTTATTTCAATACTTCACTGTTAATTTTGTTGCAACAGGCATTTCAGTGCCTGTGAAATTAATGGTGTGTGTGTGAACAAAAGAAAGCAAAACATGGCATCTGCCAGGTAAGGCTGCAGAAGGAATGCTGCTGTGGTACAGTAAATATCATAGCAAACTTTCCCTTCTTCTGCAGGGAATTAACAGATGTCATGACATAAACCTGCTGGGTTTTCTAGAAGTCAAAATGGTCTTTGCACAAAGATTTCCAGTCATTGTGGTCCTATAGATAAAAGGTGCGCAATTTTTTCACTGGCTATTTTTAACAGCTGACAAAGGAGAATTTCACGTAGTCAAGTGTGCAGCCTTCTATGTAACTGCATGTGTAGGTTGTAAATAATTCTACAGGGTATGGATAGACTCCTCTCTACTGGGAGGAACGCAGCCTGTCACATAATATTAGACTAACTAAAAGCACATCCTGGATGCATGTCTGTTTTGGGTTTCCTATTTTTGCTGTATTTTTCACTGTAATATCACATTTTTTCAGGAGGAAGTTAAAGTCTTTAGTCCACGTGCTTCTCATAATTTACAAATTTGCTTACATGAACAGCTTTTAATGCCGGTTTTTCACTTAACGTGGGGACATCAGTACTTCATTCTGGGGCATAGTGTAATGCTGGTTATAGAAGCAGTAGTTGTACTGACTGGTAGGACTTAAATGAGAGAGCTGCAAGCTGATGTGCAGGCAGCAGAGTTTTGTTCCTTCACATCTCTGCAGCAAAGATACTGATATGGAACAGTTCTGGTTTGTCGGGTTTTATTTGTCGTCATTTTCTTTGAATACCTTAAAGTTGCATGTACTGACTCAGGGAGCTCTAATTTGGCATGCACAGAGTTCAGATAAACAGGAGAGCATAGCCTCCCAATTTTTGAAATGTATCTGAATTCCCACTTTTCTCACTGGTAGCTGGGGACTGCTAACCTTAACTACTACTTTATGAAATGCTTCTCAATGACTGGGAGGGATCATACAGTAGGAGAAAAATATTTTCTTGTGGACTGGACAGAACTTTCATACTTAATTCATTTGAGCACTTTGTTTAAGGAGAGAAAGGCAGCTGCAATTTTATATATTTTGATGACACTTTGCAAAAGTAAAAATGAAATAATAGTGCATAGAAGTGCAGTGAATGAAGGGATACAATACTCTAAAGCGATCAAATAGAAAGCATGAATGCAAAACATTTAACATCTGTGTAAATACGGTGATCATGAGAGGTTACATAGCATGCTGTGGGAAGACATTTGGAAAATAGTAGGTGATTCATTGGAATAATGAAGCAGATATTGCTTTGCATTTAAAATCAAAGAAACTGAGAACTTCCATCAGGTAGTCTGTTCTTAGCAGCTTTCTTTGTCTCACAGAGATCCTTTCCTGCTGTCTGTTCAGTTTTTGTCAGGGATCATTTTTTCATGGTGTTAGCAGATCCCAGCTAGAGTTCTTACATCTTATTTCATGTTATCCTTTGGTCTTCAAATAGTCACTTAGTTGTTCCTTCATTTGTTTAACTGCATGTCCTACCTGCTGGAGATCTCACTATTTTCCATACTTCATTAAATTCTCTCAGTCTCTTGATCAATCTTCTTCATATTTTCTGGCAGGATAATTCATGCCACTACTTTCTTGGAATATGTAAAAGAGAAAAATAATATTGTTGTAACTTTTAAAATGGTCTTGTGTATCTGAAGCTTCTTCACTCATTGTTTGGAGTTCAAAATTAGCATGTGACTTTCCTACTGTCTGTTGTGTCTGAGTTACCTCTGTCATTCTGTTGTTGCTACTTTTAAAAAAACACAGGTAGTTGATATTAACATCAGCAGTTTCTAGAAACTTTTCTCTAGATCACTTCCTGTTTTGGCAAAATACATTTTATTTTCTTCTTTTGTTATGTTAACTACTGTTTACCTTGCTGCTCCTGTCATGCCTTCAGTCACTTTCAAACCACAACCTCAACTCTATATATCTGATAATTAAACCTATCCATATTATGGACATTTTATATTTATTTTATATGGGCTGAAAAGAATCAGGGATAGTTACATATATTGTAGTATATAGTATGTATGATTTCTGTGTTACAAGTAAAAATGGAACTGACTTTTGTGTTGACCTGGCAAACCAGAATTTCAGATTCTAATTGATCTGGCTGCAAGTTGTTTAACAGTGACCAAATGACTAGTCCATGACCTGTCCTGGGCTTTAGAGTGGTAAATGATAGAGGCAATGGAAAGCTGGTAAAAAACAATAATAAATGGTTTACTGTGTTAATAAGGTGTACACTCTGATGCCCATAACAAAATGCCGAGTGTAACGGAATATTTTACTTTAATATGCATGTGAACTTTCAGTTTGTATTGCATATGAAAAGGACAAAAGTGATTAGTCCCTGTAGTTAGACTTACTCCCTGATTTTGCTTCCTGAGCAAATTATATTCTTTTTTTCATGATCTTGCCAATTGTACCTTCAAAACAGTTGAAAAAAAAGCAGGTCTCTAAACAGTGAAAAATCCCTGCCCAGCATTCTGTTAAGCATCCAGTAAGCACTGTTTAGCTGTGAACAGACTGGCAAAACTGTTCACAAAGTCAATGGCTTTGATTTTTCTTTTTCTTACATTAATCTCATTAAGATGCTACCACCATTTGATTGATGAGAGTTATATTAATAAACTTGCTGTTAGTAAGAGGAAAATCAGGCCCACTGAGAGCTGAAATAAAGATTTAATTAGAAGAAATAAGCTACTGACTGTGCAGAATTACACAGGTGAAATACTTAAAGCTTGTGTATAAATCAAGAGTTAAACATCCTATTGACTTTTTCTCTGAAAAGTAAACTTTGATTAATATCTTCACAATTGTGTATGTCCCAGCGTAGGGATTAATAATAGGAGAGAATCTCAGATAACAGTCAAGAGATTTATCTTTACTGCTCCATATAGTTTTGGACTAAATTCTGGTTTTGTCATTATGAGATTCAGGCAAACTTTCTAGAAATTGTTGGATTTACCCAAGGGACTGATGGAAGCAATGCTAGGCTGACAAGATGGAAGAAAGATGTGGTCTCACTCTTAGAACTATTTGAAAGCAGATTTCCAATATAGTTTTGCATATTAAAGGGTTCTGATATTCTGCTGCTGTTTTAAAGTAATTTGGTTTGAATACATACCAAGAACCTACTCAATATTTGTTACCTTGCAACTAGAATAAGTTGTTGATGAAGCTGTATTTATTCATAAGCTTTAACAAGATAATATCTTCTTTCTTGAGCACAGAAACATCAACAACTGGAAAATGTCATTCTCCCAAATCTCTCTGGGCTGTAAAAACTTTTAATAAAACTTTTCCCAAAGCCATATGCAAATACAGTTCAGTGCAGGGTTAAACCACAGCCTGTGTCCCAATTGCCTCCTTTACTCCCACTTAGTTTTATCTACCTACTTTGGAAACTTAATCCAAATTCCTTCCTGATGAAACCAAACTTTTCTGAAGCTTTCAACATGGGGAACAATGGGTAACTCATTAAAAAACACAGAGAGTATTACTTTGCTCAAACAATAGTAACGTTCAAAACAACACTCCTGAGGAATCATCTAATGGCTTTACAATGAGTTTTTAAAGCAAACCTCAAATCCCTGTTTCAGTATATAATAGAACATCTCTGCCTCTTGAGAAAAAGCTGGGTTTTCATGAAGGTAGATTCTAAAATAATCTCTTGATTTATCCTCAGTTTATTTTCTCACTCATCTTTTCATAGGCAGCTTTGACCTTTCATATCTAAGCATTCTCTGCTCTACTTAAATACTAGAGGGTCTATGAAGATCCCTTAGATTTTTACCCTACAGTACAGATGATAAGCCATTGAAAAAGGACATAATCTCCTTCAGCCCATAATACCTTAACAGAGAAATTTTCCTATGTCCAAAATCTCCCGCCTTTAACTTGAATTCATCTGCTTGAAGCTTCGTTTTTCCTCTTCCAACTCTATTAGTTAACATCTTGTATTAGAGGCTGCTCAAGACTGCAGTTCAGTTCCACCTGTCAAGCATAAACTTATTAAAACTTGGGATATGAATATCTTTTTGTCATATTTATCTGTATTAAATAAATCAGACTTCTCCCTGTGGAATCCCTGGGAAGCTTTCCACCCTTCTGTCTTTCTGCTAGATCTCAAGTTATGTGAATTGCAGTTCATTTATATTTTAGACCTTGGGTTAAGATAGCATCCTTCAGGTAATAAAATGTCTCTCTCTGACAGATCTAAAGTGGTACTCTTCCAGTGACAATTCCCAGGGGCACTTTATGTGGGAAACAAGAAGTATTTTTGCCTCGGTGGTTAAATGAAGGCTTAAATAGGGAATGTGTATACACAGAGCACAAGTGCACTTCTGGTGGGAAGGTAACATTTCC
The DNA here is from genome assembly GCA_013397935.1 of Dasyornis broadbenti. Lineage (NCBI taxonomy): Eukaryota > Metazoa > Chordata > Aves > Passeriformes > Dasyornithidae > Dasyornis > Dasyornis broadbenti. The sequence goes on along the minus strand of VZRN01005010.1, from coordinate 1,546,980 downwards.
CACCAGGTCTTTCTCATATTACTGCTAGTAGGTAATACACTGAAAGTTAGTAAGTGGAGGCAGATATCCCTGAGACACTTGTCAGCATGATAGAGATGAGAGAGAGAAATTCTGTACATGAAAGACAGAATGATGGCTTAGCATCAGACAAGTCTGAATATTAGAAACTTAGATTCTACACAGATAGCCAGGTTTGTCCCTCTGTTTCTCTCTGTATGTTTATTTTTGGCTACTGACTTTAAGCAGTGAATGCAGCTATATGAATAGGCATCTGTGGGTTCGAATTTCACAGAATTCTGAGACACAGAAATACCTGTGGTAGTTATAATTAATTTTACTACAAGTTTTTCCTGTAGTCTGGTTTAGCATCTCGATACAGTAGACTCAAACCAATCAGATTAAGAAATAGAGTTCTTAATTGCAGACTTTCTTTGTCTGCGAAAACTGATGAGTTTAGTTCATCAGGTTTTGTGAATTGTGATTCATCAGTCACTGATTTTCACTGGAGAGTTGCCTAAAAAGCACAAGCTATGCATTCTAAAGCATAGATGGTACCTTTTTCAGATATTTCCCTGAGAACAATGGAACTCTTTATTGGTTTCACTGACACTTTGCAAGGATGGAGGAACCCAAGAATCAATAAACCAGGGTGTTGTCCTTGATAGGCTTTCTAAATTTATACAGGAGGCTGAAGTTCAGTTTACTTGTTTTGGTCTCATTTCCTCTGGGCTGTTGAACAGAGTCAGAAAGCACCTTTGCTGATCACTTTTTATTTTAACATGAAACATGAGATAAGGCTTTTTGCAACTACTATTTGAACACTCACTGTGTTGTACTAAATTTCCTTCAGAATAAAATCCCTGAAATAGCCAGTGGTTAAATGATAATCCTAACTTGCTGCTGGAAGGAATGTAACTTATATGAGTAGATCTGGACAGAACTAGTTGCAAACATACCCTTCTAAAACTTTTTTAATTCAGTAAGTTTGATAGGAAGTGGAATCAATTTTTGTTTCTTTCTATGTTGTCTTTTCTTACAACACCCACATCAGTAATTTCTAGTCTGGTCCTGGTAAAGTCTGTGAAAATTTTGGTTTTGACCTTGATGATTAAAAGATAAACCCCTTAGCTCTGAATGCTACAGAGGTGCCCAATATTTTGCAGTTACCTTAAGAACACAGATTTTTACTTCAGTGGATTCTCTGCATATTTTTATTGAATATAAAACTGCATGAAGAGACTTGTCTAAATAATGGTTTAGCAAGTCAAGGATGCTTATTTAAAATCAGCATTACCTCTTGGATCAGAAAGATGGTGATGTTGGAATGGAGATTGCAAAATATACTTCAGTTTGAATTGTAAAGTCTTCCAGGAGTTACATGTACTGACTGAAGTGAATATGTGGGGTTTTTTTTCCATTATTACTTTCCCTTTCAATTATAATAAAGAAATAAACAAAAAGATACAATAGAGGCTGGAGCTGTAGTTATGTTTGTTGTGTTTATGCACAACCCAACAGCATTCCCAGGATGCCACTAAGTATTCATATAATGTAAATGGAAATGAAAGGATTGTTCTCTAGTATCAGAAAGACTGCATATCCAAAATATTGTATTCTTTCCCCCAGTATGTTAGTTTGCCATTTCTGCCTCTTCTTCCACAAAGGTGGTTCTTGGAGAAAGTCCATTTCCAGGACTCCCACACCTATGCTGAACAAGACTTGTCATAGATGGCAACATGATGGCAACCACACACTAATGTCAGCCAGGTCTTTCAACAATGGCACAAATACCTTCCAGCACCACTTAAACTTCTTAATTTTGGAAAAACATGGATTGCTGGTAATGACAGGGTGTGGTGGTTCCTGTAAACTTTTCTGTCAGTGTTAGTATTACTTGAGAAATATGATTGGACTTCGTGCTGTGTTCAGTCTTTAGTTCATCTTGTAGCAGATTTAATTTTTCTGCAAACTAATGAGAAAAAGTACGAAATCTATTTGAAGTCTGTTTTTTATTTTGCTTCTATTTGAGAGGGCAGTAGTTGATTAAGCACATCTTGTGGTAACCCAGCATATGGTTAATCATTTATAATAACTTACAGATATACTGCTACTGCCTATTTAGTTTGGCAGTTGTGATATTCTGTAAATGGCTATGAATAAGTGGGGTAGCAGAAGGTAAAAAGAATGCAGTCCATCTTTAATCAATAGTATAAATTACAGTCTCTGTACATATGTATATATACCATTGTGCATATAGCCACGTGTCAGTCAGTCAGTTTACTCAGCTAATTTGCCAACTACCATGTGCAGGAAGTTCACAGATCATTATTTGGTAAAAAAGTAAAACCATTTGAATGGATTCAGGAGACCCAGGGTGCTCTTTGTTTCATCTCAAGCTCCTATTGCTGCAACTGCCTCCTTTGGACACAGGCTGCATCACTTGTAGGATATCATCTTTCATCAGGATCAATAGTTTCGCTACGATCAGCACTGAGATCCAGGAACAGTTCAGCAGTTACACTGTTCTGGCATCCATTATAATAGATAGTATGGACAAAACAGCTTTTTACTCCGTCAGCCTGGCTTGTCCTCCTACACATCTTTGCAGGAGTTTGTCCTCTTACAGATTCTTATGCGCCTTCCTTCTACCCCTCCCCATCCCCCTCCCTTCTGTACACATAGCACGTTCTGGGTGTCATTGCTTAAAAAGTGCAAAAATCACAGGGTATGAGGTAACCCTTTTCTTATTCACCACTTTACAAAGAGATGCCCATTTTTAAAATCGTAGCATTCCCAAAGTGTCTGCGACCCAAAGAAAGATGTGCAGGGTCAGGGGAGAGCCAAGCTGTTGTGTTAAGTCTGCTGTAGCTATGGCCATGTAATGCTAATGCTATGACAGGCAGGAGGCTATCAATGTTGCACGTGGCTTACACGGTGTGGGCATCTGGATCAGCAAGGTGAAGCCCCAGAGCAATGGTGTTGATGCAAAGACACCTCCACGTGTGGTGTAGTGGGGACAGAAATGGATCATTCCTTGGGCCTCGTTACAAAGATGGTAGAGACACATCGTGCATTGTTTCAGAAGCAAGAAACTACAGCAGGGAGGGTGAAGAATAGGAGGTGGCTTACAGATGTAAGGGCTTACAGATGTAGAAACAAAGTTCTCAGATTTGGAATGATGGTCTGCCACCATCTCATTTACTCTGTTTGTTGTTTTAGAAAAATCTTTGGTGGGCATAAAACCTTGCTGGTTATGGTTCAAAAAAACCAATTGTTATGGTTCAAAAAAAAAAAAAGAGGAGAGGGGAGAAGAAAAAATACTGGAGACTCTGTCTCCAGTTAGAACATAGGACATTCAGTTTTGTATACTTAGAAAAATATTTAGGGACAGATTGGGAGGTCAAAGGTCTTGAACATGTACTATGCAATAGTGTTTCAGAAAAAGGGCACAGAATCTTCAAACAGTGTGCACAGCACTGTGATATGAAGCTATCAACTATGTAAATTAAAACTGCCAGTGTCCTTTTCACCTTTTCATCTTCTCCAAATGCAAGGGGAAAAAAGGAGAATTTTCTTTACTTTTAAAGTCAGCATTTGCAACATTTTCACTTTGAGTAAAACCAGGAATAGTCTTTCTAGGGAAAGTGTTCTTGCAAGTAATTTGAGGTTTTGAAATTTTTAGTTTTTAATCTTATTTATCACTAATCCTCAAGTAGGTATCCCACAACATCTCTAGCCTATTACTTACTAGCATATAATTAAAATTCATTGTAATATTAAATACAATTCTTTTTCGGGGGTAAATACGACCTAATTACAGGGATGGAACTTTAATTTCTGTGCTGGGAACTGACACTCAATATCTTTTTTTCATTGCTATTCAGGAACCTGGAAAATAGATTATTATCTGTGACAGGTTTCTGGCAGTCCCTCTTGGTTTGACAGTGTTATTTTAGGGAGAAGAGAGAGTCACTTTTGTATATAATGAAAGGAAAAGTTGTCAAGCATTCATACATATTTTATGCTGCATAAAACTTAAGTGCTAGAGGAAAGATTCTGTTTTCAGTCATGCCATTGTAAATTCATAGTGCTTCTGCTGACCTCCAGGTTTGCATCAATGACACAGAGTGGCATCTAGCTGAAAGGATTAATTCCATTTTTTTTACACAAGCAATGCAGCTCTTGTAAGTCAGCTTGGCCCTTACTGGGTTTTTTTTGTTAGCACAGTCATGAACAACTGTGATGTGTATTTTGGCACTTTGGCATTTTCTACTGACATTGACAGAAATAAAAACAATTTCTATCAAAGTACATTCTTGAAATGGCATCAGGCATAGTTTATATTGTCTGTTTTTTTGATGGGAGTGGATACTCTTTGCTGCGAAAATTGACGAGGAGAAAAAAATTTTCTAGTTGTATGTTGCTAGCTCTGCCTTTACTCTGTTCTTGTAAAAGATGGTGAGTCCCTTCAGGCATTTTTGCACATTGTTTGTTTTCATTTCCAAATGTTGCTGAAGCAGCATCACATGAGCACTGAGGTGAAACAGAGCAACCAAAGTACTTTGGTTTCTGTAAGCTGAATGGCAGATGATATTGTCTTTAAAAAGCTTGCTCATTAAGTTTATATATTTGATAGGAAGAAAAAAAAAAATCTCAATTCTCTTACTGTGAGCCAGCCACTATAAAATACATAGTTTATTTAAGCATTAACACACACAATGTTTCAGTGAGGAGAAAACCTGAAAATTCTACATATATATTCTTTGCAGAGTGTTTACTTACTAAAGAAAAACATATTTAGAGGAATGATTTCCCCTATGCTTTTTCCAAGAAATGTATGAACATACAATGAATTTGAAGGATTCATTATTTTAAAATACAAAAGTAACTTTGCTTTCTTTTTACAGATTCAGAATAGTGGAACATTATATTGCATGCCTTCAAGTATAAGGGTTTCATTGATTAACCTTTTGCAGCTGTTCTAACAGCTCATTTTCTGCATATTAACAGATGCATTAAAACAAACTGCCAGGTGGAATCAACTTTTCCACAGCACTAGCACACCATTTCCAGCACAAGAAAATAACAGTCTTAATATTGTGGTGTTGGTACTTAGATAATTACCTGTGAAAACCATAACAGCACATCCCAAGTGTCTGCATTCTGGAATTTGCAACACAGGGCTGATATTTTTGCATTTCCTTGGCTGTACTGAATCTGGGAAAGAGGAATCTTTGGGAGGGTTAGAATAATTTCTATAGTGTTGGCAACAAGTGATGTTTCATCAAATTTGCTGTGTGATAAAGCTTTGTCTTTTGCTGTACAAGAATATCTGGCCACAATGGGATGACCTTCATCTCGCAAAGCATCGTCTGAAGGCACAGAACTGGGCACAACAGAGCTCTGCCTTCTTTACCTTCCCAGATGCCTGTAAAACCTGTGTATATACACGCACACACACACACACACACACTACACACACATACATATATATGATGTTTTATTGGCAGCCCCCTGTGAAAAGAAACAAAACAAAACAAAAAACCTCAAGAAATTACTAAAACATTTCGTTTTTCTTTGGCAGGATGACCCTGAGTTACATTTCTATTGAACAAACTTGGAGCACAAAGAATACACTCACCTCTTCTACCTTTTTCTTTTTCTTTCCAGCCTTGAACAGTGCAGTAGGAAGTGTTCTTTTCTGATTTTGTTTGCAGGAAAATGCTGCTATGAATGTGATGTTTGGTTCATCTTTCTTTTAATATAATATTTCCTGAGGCAGGCTTTTGTCTTTGGGAATCTTTTTTGCTTCATGGAATTTTAGCGTTCCATTTCTTACTAGAAGTAATGATTATAAAAACATCATGTTAATACTATTAACTAATTTTCCTAGTACTAATAAATAATTATGTTACCAGAAGTATTATAGTCTCCAGCCTGTTCCATATACCATTTAGCTGGATTTTCATTTTGAGTGTTATTTCTTCCTCATGTCAGGAATCTTTTATCAGTGTTGCAGGTTATTAGTCTCCACAAGGCTATCTCATGATTACAACAAGGTTTTATGCTTTTAAATAATGATCAAAAAAACATACAGAAGCAGTAAATATGATCATCCAAGAAGAAAAATCCACATACGTCATCCTAAGCAGACACTGCTCTCACCTGTTGCTGCAGGTGCTCTGCAACTGGATACAGTATCTGAATTCTTTTTCTTTTGTGGTAAGACTTAGCATCCTTTATATTTTCTGAAGGCTTTGTCAGGCATTTTCTGTATTAGGTCTCCCTGACATTCCCATAATCATGAATCAGAGCCAATGTAACCAGGATTTTTGTCAGTAAGTAGTGAACCATTGAACAGTCAGATGATAGGGGAATGCAGCAGGTCTGTGGAAAAATTTGGTTTTTCCCAAACAGGATTTTCCCCCAGTATTTCATGTCTTTTTGCTACTGAAATTCCATCATTATTTGTAAGAGAGAGCAGAAAAGGGCTGTACCAAGGAAAGAGATGTTAGATGCATCATATAAATTTACACTGAGGCAGATTGAGCTTGGGAAAGGACTTAAGTCAATGCTGGATAAAGATTTTTGGCAAACATGCTGTTTTAGCTATAAAAAAAAATAAATTAGTGATATCCTATTTGGTTTAGATCTTATATTGGTAGCTCTGCAAGTTAGAAAGAAATGTGTTAGTTTACAACTTCCTGGTTTTACTATTCTCTTCCTCCTTTATGGAAGTTTTTATCCTGCTTTGGTTTGTTAACACAGATGTACTACTTATTTCTCAGTTACTACAGCTTCCTTAGAAGTTTCCTCACATATGGTGTTAAATTCCAGTCGACAAATCACAGAGAAAATAAGCTTTGCTTATGTACAGGCATTTGCCGTGTACAAACAAGTGAAGCAAATAGCTTAGCTATTTTTACCTTTTAAAGTATGTGTTATTTTATGGAAATAGTCTGAGGTCCAATATGGTGTCCTCAGATTATGTCCTCAGAACAATTTCAGCATCGACATTGAATATAAAGGTACAAGTGGGAACAGGACTTACACAGTTCTAACTAAAGGCTCAGTAGTAGTGGATTTGTTATTTTAGTTTCCTTTTTTTCTTTTCAAACAATAGTTATATTAAATATGTAGCTCTGTAGTTTGTTCCTTAAAGTAAATTCAACTTCTGTGGAATTTTTTAAAACCAGCCATACAAGGACATATCAACTTCTAATGAAAGACAATTTTAACAAGCTTGAAAGAATTCAGTAATGTTTTGGAAATGTCTTTTAAATGGAAAACAGAATAATATTCACTACTGATGTTACTTTTATATTAATAGTACCTTGGTTATCTCTTTCGTGTATCATATTGTACATGCACAAGAGGAACTTTTCATTTTAATTATCGACAGAAAATACATTTGTCTGTTCAGTTACGTCATCCAAGTGTTGCAAAGTGGAATTATTTCTTAATACTATTAATAGGTTTTGTGGAATTCGTTTTCATTTGTAAAAAAATGGATACGTATTGTCATAAAAGTGATGAGCAAACTGTAGTAGGTGTAAAATTAAAGAATGTACCCTTGCATTATTCATAATTTAAAAGAAATTGTATTCTTAAATAACATTCCAAATTTTCTGTGTATCATTGACATCACTACAACAGAGCTGAATGGAAAGAAAGCATCACATTAAAGAGCTGAGGTTCAGTTTGGATCAAAACTTGCAACTCAGATATGGTTTTGTCATTCATAAGTTTTACCAGGAATTTAAATATCCATAATCATAAGCAAACATGAAAATTTATTGACTTAAAATTCTGATCACACTGACACTTTGAACTAGCAATGGGGTATGGAATATTGCAGTAGATCTTTTTTTTTTACTATTGTATGTTATGGTTCATATATTTAGCACACAGAAGCCTGAGGTAGCAACTTGTCTCCACTCAAAACCAGTATAGTCTTGTAGGAAAACTGGTATTATATTATTTCATGTTATTGAGATATTTGATAGCTGCCATGTATCCTCAATTCACACTGGAAACAGTAGAAATTTGTACACTGTAGTTAAGAGCCCAGAAAGACTATGATGCTGACACTTCCAGTCCTGAAGTCAAAATCAGTCAAAACCCGAGGCCAAATTAAATCCAATGAGAATTTGAATCTGACTGCTTCCGAGAAAGGCTCTGCAATACACCTTTTTAAAACTCAGTTATTTGAAAATTACTCTTCAGATTATCTAAGCACAGCAGCAAAAGGTCCAAGAATGTGCAAGGTCCTTTCCTCTGAGTATTCACAGCGGCTCACACCATGTCAATGATGCCTGTCTGCTGCTTGTCAGCACTGTCAGGACTCACTGCCTGCCTCTGGAAGTTCTATTTTCAGTTCATTCCATATTCATTTAACGTAAAAGGCAGGTGAGGGGGAGTGACAACAGGGATCAGAAAGCCCTTCTCCAGAACCTTACTTGTTATCATTTGATCCTTTGAGATTTAGCCTGTCAACTTAAAAACTTTATTTCACAGTATTTGAAGTTTTTGCATTGCAAAAAGCTGGTTGGGAGTATAAAATTTGACAAAAATCTGAAGTTCTATTCTCTTTACAATCTGATTTTTTTTATTATGGAAGATAATTTGGAACTGGAAGTACTGCTACCTCAAGAAGAAATATAACATATCTATTTTTCTGCATGTAAATTAGTGATATTCAGTAGAAAAAACATGTACATGCTCTGGCTGATTGAGTCTTAAGAATGTTCCTGTGGCCAAGCAGCAAAAATAAAAGCTATCATTCATTTCAGATTAAGCCGCAGTTCAAAATATTGTATCTTTTTATTTAGTGTGTTACAGAGTTATAAAACTAATTCGTTTTTTTTTTTTTTTTGTGCCAGAAAATCTTCAAATAGGACATTTTAAAAGGTTGTCACTGCCCAGGGTAGATGACCAGTAGAGGAAATCTAGCAGAGTTCTACCACCTGTACTCCTGAGAGACTGTCTGGAAGGTTTCAAGGAAATGTCACTTGTCACTCATTCTCATATGTCAGGATTCTCACCTGTCCCATTCTGAAAGGGGGGGGGGGGAGCAGTATTTTAGGACTTGCAGGAAAAGATGTCATTGGCGCTAAACTGTCAGATCTGCAAGGGCCATTGAGGACATTATACAAGATCAAAATTTACTGGAATAAATCTCTTGGCTTCTACAGATATAAGTGCTCTTATGTGAAAAAAAAAAAAATCTGAGTTTCACTCATTCCCAGTCTGTTTGAGCCCTCCAAGGGTTGCATCTCCATGAGGGCACACAGGCATGTACATGGACACAGTCCTTACCTTGTGCATCCCACTTGCTTTAAAATCAATGTCAAAGCAAGCAAGGAGGATCCATTGACACCTTTCTTTGTCATTCAAGCTCCTGAAACATAAGTTGTGAAAGACTTGGAGCTCTGCAGGATGGTTATGAAAATATGTTCAGTCCTTACCTCTTTTCCTTTCTCCTCAAAAACATTAAAGTTGAGAGGTCTGGCTATTTTACTTATTACAGCTCAGTGAATGGATGACTTCAGATTCTGTTGTACTAATAAAATTACTGTGGGAATAATGCATGGTGCACCATCCTACTTAAAAATGGGATGTGGTTCTGTGTAAGTGTTTAGCTCATCCTTATGTATTTCAGCATTGGTAAAACATTTTGTGCTGCAGAAGGACATTAAAAAGATGTGCTGAGTGTGTTGGTTTGGATTTTTTTTTTTTTTTTTAATTAGGAATGACCTTAATCAAATTTTAATGTTCTAAAAGCAAACATTAAGAAGTTGTTTTCTCACTGAAAATATGCTGAGTTACATTTCTTGTCCCATGCCACCATAATCAGTCTTTAAAATTATTTTTGGAATAGTAACTATGATGGAAAAAGCCATATACCATATGCATAATGTAGCCGAATCTGATGGGTTTACTATATATACATCTCCTCACACAGACAGAATATTTTTAGGATTTTACTAAATTTTGTCCCTTAGGATCAAATATTTAGTACAAATAAATAAATTAAACACAGAGGTTCATCATTTTTATTTATCATTATGAGAAACATACTGCACTTTGAAAAATAATTCTAAGAGAATAATTAATTTGCTGATCATTGTTATATTGGATTGTGTTGTAATTAACTAATATATCAAAAAGCACTAGCATAATCAAATGCTTCTTATTTTGACGTGCAGACTCTTGCAATGTACAAATATGCAGACAGATAGGAAATACATCAATTGAAAATCTACCCTATGAATGTGAATATTTGAAAAACCTTTTGGATTTTAGTGGACTTTAACAAAATATTTACTGTTTAGCTTACTTTTCTGCATTTCTACCTCATCCATCTTCTGAAGCCTGACATAGTGTGCTTCTTCTGAGTCATTTTGGCAACAAATCAAGAAAACCCAAGTCATTACTCAAGCAAAGCATATGTAGAAGGTGGGGAAATATGAAAGGAGCCAAACCAAAGTCTAATAAATTGTGTTTAGAACATCAGCTCTCTTATAGTTAGGTTGTGAAGGTACCAGATGAGTTTATCCACAAGCTGGTAACCCTTCAGGCTCAATATTCCAGCTGTCTGTGTGGTAGAGAAATTATCTGGATTCTCAGAATTTTTATGAAGCTCACACAAAGGAAAAGTCACAGAATGTGTCTGTGCAAACTTTGTGAATGTAAAGATGTAAGAGAATACATCCTGCAATGATAAAAATCTGTGCCTGTAACTTAGCATCCTATGAAACAAAATTAACAGGATTAGCACAAAAAGACAAGTTTTAAAAAGTCATGAGCCTAGTCCTTGCACATTGTGAAATAGCCTCCTAGGTTGAAACTGGTTTTAAGACTTTTTGTATCCTATGAGTTTCTGAGAACTCAAAAGTGTATGATGATTTTTTTCAGTGCACTTTGTTTTAGTAGTAGCTGAGATCCTCTTGTACTCACTTTTCTCCAGGAATTGTCTCCTTCAGTAAAGCCCAAGATAAGTTAAGCTGTGATAAAAGCACAAGAAGTTAGTGGCATGAATTGCTGTCTGTTGTGAGAGCTGGGAGGAATAAGAACTCTGCTGCCAAGTTCCCAGAGAAACTTACCTTTTCCATGCTGGTTCCTTATTCTTCAAAAGGCAAAGTGAGAAGAAGCTTATGCCTCAGGAAACACGAAGAGGAGGATCATTCAGGCAACTAGCTGTGTGTAGCAGAGGCCAGATAATGTACCCAGCCATTTCCAGCATTCTGCAAGAGCTGTATATTACAGACCTGAGATATCAGGAGGGAGTTTCCTTTGAAAAGCAAAGCTGAAAGGAAGCCTATTTTCTTCAGCAGCAGGGAACAGCATGAAAAAATGTTTATGGAGAGCAGTGGAGGAACATGAAATAAGGAGAATCAGAGTATCTTTTTGTAGATAACAGTGAAGTTGTGTGTTCTTACAAATAGGCAGAGGTGAAATGTTTCATTTCAGTTCGTTGCCACTTGACAGTGGCAGCTTTACCCAAAGTAGCTTCAGATTAGTCATTATTACTTGTGTGTTTCTATCAGCGTATTATGGGAATACTGGAAGGATATAGGAAGGCTAGATTAAATATAGGCAAATGGCCTGACTGCATTCCTTACCAAGGCTGGAGGATAATTTTCATATCCGACACTGAGCTTCATGATGTGTTACACTGATGAGTAGTACTCTAGCAGGTTCATGTCGTTTATGTATGAATGTATGACAGACAAAAGTACTTTTGGCTGAGGTACAGCCATGCTTTCAGTGACTAAAGTAAGGATGCACTTGTCCAAAACTGCTAGGTGTTCTTATGTGTTCAACTCAAATTTATTATAGAATAGCAAGTTGTCTATATTTTTGTATGAAGCTCTGAGGAGAAAAATAGCTTACAATTCTCAGACAGAGATGTCCAAAGATTGAAAAGAAAAATTAGTTTTATCCAATTATAAGAAACCAATTCTTCTAAAAACATGCATAAAATTGTAAATAACACTCCCTAAACTTAGTCTTGCTATACCTTTCTCTTCATCACAGTTTTCTGTGTTATACTTCCTGCAGATTCAGATACTAGAACATCTGGAACATCCTTGGCTCAGGACGTGCTCTGTGGCAGTCATATATTCTTGAATTTTTTTTATAGTCTGTCTCTAGTATGGGCACTCACACTGGGGACACAACATTCAGCTTTGTTATCATCAATATGTAGTGCAATGAAGTTAATACATTACTGAGAGTGCAACGTTTTTAATACATCACTGAGAGTGGGCAAATTTACAAAATTTTCAATTTCCAAGCCATAAAAAACTTAAATAAGCCTCTTTAGCATTTTATCCTTATTGGTGTAATTTTGATGACTCCTGATTGTTCACTTTCCCTCCAAAATATTGCTCTACACATTATTTGTATCTAATTCCTTACCTGCTCACATCTATCTTGAATACATTTGTGGACCACACCCTATTCTAGCATTCACTTTTCCATATATTTTTTCCATTCATAGAATTTTTCTTTTCATCTTCTTCACTTTATGTATATAAAGGAGAATAAAACCAAGCAAAACAGTGTTATGGAAACTAAGAGAGAAGAGGGTCTAAAAATATAGACACATACTAATTTAACAACATGGATGGTTTCACAAGTATAAATAAATTTAGAAAAGTATATTAATATTTTCTGAAATCACTTCACTAGTGTAGCCATCAGGGATTTATAACAGCATTTTAAGACGAAGGATAATTATTGGGATAGTAATAGGTGGATATAAACTGGCCATGGATCACTTCAGATTATAATTCAGAAGAATAGAACAGAACAAGTAGAACAATAATGCTCTGGTGGGTCCAGATTGTAACAGCTAGAGGGGGTCCTATCTAGCCTTAAATTTAAAAATTAATTTAAAAAATCCTGCAGAACAGAATTCACAATTGCAATATAAAAAAAATAATTATGTTGGTTCTTAGTATCCTTTCTCTTCTTAGCAAACTCATCTTGCAGCATAACTGCTTGGACTTATTTTTACAATGCAGAGTTAAATTTAGAGTTAAATTCTGTCAAGTTTGCCCACTCGCTACAGGTGCATTAGTGTCTTCGTTTTTATTCACTGATGATTTGTACTTACGGAAAAGAAACAACAAAACAACCCCAAACCCAACCAAAGCCTACTCCAATTATTTAAGCACATTTCCCCAGAAATACTATTTGCAGCTCAGCAAGCAATATGTTGCTATGTACTGCTCACAGACATTTTCACTAGCCTCAATTTTCTTGCTGGGCTGGGCTCTCTATCTTTTGGGCCAGATTTTCCAACCCTTGCATAAATTCTTTTATCTCTTCTACCCAGTGCAGTTAGTAAGGTCTTAAAATATGAACATCCATTGATCTTTTGTCACATACTGTATCTTTTTGCCTCTGTGGGCATATGGGTCATTAAAATCCATATTTTTATCTACTTCATGTATTTACAGTTTTTTACCATTACTACTTTTATTTTCTGCCCAGAAAAAGTAGTTCTTCTCCATCTGGAATCTTCAGTATGTTTTTGCTTCTTTGCTCCTTTTCATTTCCTTTTTATTTCTAACAAGGATATTGAAAAGACTGAAATTGATGTTTGTCAAGTTTATATTAATTTTCCTGAGTTTTAACAAGGAACCTGTTGAGTTAAAAGTTTAGCAGGATTTATTTTTAATAACTCAGCACCATAAATTATTCTCTTTTTCTAAGTAAGAAATAAAACAGTGGCCTTTTTCACCAAGATTTACTACATTGGGTTGCATGTAATGAAGAGTGGAGATGGGACTGAAATTCTCTTGGATACTACCAGTAGCAGAACAGCTATGCTGGTTAAACTCTGCTGGTTTACAAATATCAGTAATAGATATATCATGTTTCCATAAATAGTGGTGTCTGCTAAATGCTATTAACATCACATAATTTTTAATGTCAAATCAACATAACAAAAGTAAGAGGCAGCTTTTCCTTAGGGAGCAGCAGATACATTCCACAGAGCACTGTACAGTGCAGCCAACTGCTAGATAACAGTTATCATGCGGAGGTAAATAATAATTCATATTGCTTCTAAATTTTCCAATTCTTACAGTGTCTTAGACGAATTAATTTTTTTTTTTAAATTCGTGCTCAAGTGTATTTGTGTATCTCACAACATGGTTTCCCTTCAGCAGCTCTGAGTAACTACCTTTGAATTTGGTTTTCAATGTTTGTGAAAAATACTCCTTCTCTCACAGTAGATTGATTCATTAGATTAGACTTCACTTACAGGCACAATACAGCATAAACTCTCATATGTCCTGTCTGAAAAGAACTGGTGTGAACAAGCATGGGCTTGCACAAACTCCTAAGAGGTTTAGAAAAATCAAATGCAAATTCTTCCATTACCTCAGACTTGCTTCACTTCTTTTCAACTACAAAATACATGTTAGGGATTACTATCTCACTCAACATATTCCTAGGAGTAAACATTTCAAATATAAATGTACTAGTTCTCAACCGCTCATTAAAAACTAATCTATTAACATATTTTTACATACATCTTTACAATATAAATTATTTATACATTCTAAAGAAAAAGTTTTAGCAAAAGGAAATGCAAATCCAGTGGTGGGTAGAATTAGGGGTTTATACCTTTTTTGGCAAAACATAAATTATAATTTGCATCTCTTATTGTTTCAAGTTAGAATACAATTTTTAGTCAGCTTTTCACCTATGAATGATTTTTTTTTTTTTAAACAGCTATTATTCTCCTAGCATTTAAAGTGTTACGTTGGCCATATAATGTTTAACTCCTGTTTTCTGCTGAAGTCCAGTTAAACATGTAAGGCAAAATTAGAAATCTACAGCGAAATAGCCAACAATTTCATCACCCTTCTGGGAAAATCAAATAATATTTATCATTTGAATGAATTGTGGCCTTGACTAAAATGTATCATTTATGTTGAGTATGCTAATAATGATACATTAGAAAGCAAAAAGGATATCTATTAAAGTGATACAATAACTGCAGTTTCTATAAACTTCCGTTTTGAACTCCACACTTCTATATGCTCTGTTAGAAAATAATGAGTTCTGAATGAACTTTGGACAGAACTGTATTGTAGATTCAAGGAAATTCTATCTCTGAATGTGTAGAAACATCATTACACCAGCTGAATAAACAGTCCTGTCTAATCAGCTCTCCCATCATATTGGGCGGAGAGAGTAGGTAGCCAGAAGAGAAATCCAGCTCAGCTGGTGACAGAGATCAGACATTGCTTGGATGATCTGCTGTTCTCTCCTTCTGCAGACTCATAAGGAATAGAAACTTTAGGGTTAGTACCAGGGACTTGCTGTGGTAACACCACAAAGAGGCTGCCTGACAAAGCAGGAACATTCCTCCCTTTTCTTGTTTATCTGTGCATATTTCAATTAGAACATCTGGTTCATTTGGGAAAAACAAACAAATAAACTAACTAAAAATGCAAAAATTCAAGATGAGACCACTCTTCAAGCTCCAAGCGTGAAACTGTGTCCAATTCTTCAATTTTATTTCTTTATGAAAATTATTACCTTTGCATATGGATTTTGTTGTCCTTACCTCCTTTAATCACCACAGCTGTTCCACTACTGCAAATGCTGAAGGGAAGCAAGCTTCTTAAGAATCACTCTTGCTTATACTTGCGTGTTTGCCAGGTACAGTCTGTACTCATATAGTTTTTAATGTTGCAGTCCTATCCTTCAGTGTTGCGCTACTTCCATGAGAGCAGATGTTGCAATATCCCTGCCAGAATAGGAAAAAATTGCTCCCTGTACATGTCATGTACGTACAGATGTTTCCTTGCATGCTGAATTCCTCCTGTGTTTTGCTGATAACTTTTGCAGTAGGAAAAATGTTGTCCCTTGCAACCTGTGCTACAGCAATGAGGATCCTTTTCCACAATTTGCATGACTAAAAAGAGTTCGGTAAATCTGTCTTTGCTTTTAGTTGTTTCTGTCCTTTTGTCTTTCTGGAATCTAGAAGATGAAATTCTTGTTTTGGTGTATATCTGCTTTTTAGACAGATAGACAATATCTAAAGTTGTTATCATGTGATTATTAGTAGATTAAGCAGTGTCAAAAGCAGTAAGGAATTCCCCTACCAGAAGAGAAACTCATCTCTAAATGCAGTCATATCCCCCTGTTACCTTTGTACTGGTGTTCATACCAGTATGTCAGCAGCTCTATTCTAACCCTGTAGTTTTGACTATAAGTAATTTTTGAGAGTCCCTTAGGGCTAAGCTTGGCCAACTAATTCTTGATCCACAAGCTAAAGATTAAAAAAAAAAAAAAGGGAAAAAAATCCTAACCCTAATACAACTAACACTAAGGTTTATTTTATTTAGAGGGAAAAGAGATTCAAAGGTGAGATTTGATAAACAGCCCCCAGAAACTGGGATTTAATTGCTCTTAGGAGTAAAAGATAGAAGAAACTTTGAAAAGCTACTGTAGTGTTACATATTTTTTGAGACAGACATCACAGTTTCTGCATCATGTGTTGTTATCATAGATCAATCTCCACTTTCTGCTTTCTTTATGATTCTAGAAAGAAAATACCATTATTGGTTTAGAAAAGAGCATATTTGGTCACTTTGATATATAAAAAAAAGAGATTAAGCAATTACAGGGCATCCTAGAAGTGCAACAAAGATGGGGAAGGGTCTGGAGGAGAAGCCGTATAAAGAGTGGGGGAGGTCAATTGGTCTTTACAGCCCGGAGGAGGCTGAGGGGAGATCTCATTGCTGTTACAACTTCCTTGTGAGGGGAAGAGGAAGAGCAGGCACTGATCTCTGCTCTGTGGTTACCAGCGGCAGGACCTGAGGGAACGGCCTGAAGTTGTATCAGGAGAGCTCTAGGTTGGATATTAGAAAAAGGTTCTTCCCCCAGAAAGTGGTTGGGCACTGGAACAGGCTCCCCAGGGAAGTGGTCACAGCCCCAAGCCTGACAGAGTTCAAGAAGCGTTTGGACAAAGCTCTCAGGCACAAGGTGTGACTCTTGGGGTGTCCTGTGCTGGGCTAGGAGTTGAACTCGATGATCCTTGTGGAACCCTTCCAACTCAGGAGACTCTGTGATATCTAAACCACATCCACCAAAAGGACACGTTAATTGAATTGCATTGCATATCAGTGTGGAGTTGCCTTGCTTCCTCCATTGCTGCATTGTTGTGAAGTCATCATAACTGGTGAGATGAATCAGCTTTTGCTAATCTAGCCATACCCTCTATCTTTGTTCTGTGCTGTGCCTTCAAAGACTACTGTTTAGGCCTAGAAGAAATTCCCTGAGTTTACTGTGAAGAGATATTTTGATTTGGATGCCATTAATTTTATTCCATGTTTTGAAGATGTGAGATTTGATCATCTTAATGTGCATCTATAAATTATTAGGTTTTTTAAGTTCAGTAACCATTTTATTATGCCTCTCATGAGCAGACCAAAGTCTTCTTGACTTTTTTTGGTGTGTGATAAAGGTTTTACATTCCTTAAATTTTTGCTTCTTTTGATTTTCTTTAGACATAATTTAAAGATTATATTCTGTGTGTTTGAAGGAAAAAGCAAGATGCGCTCCATACTTGGGAAATTAAATGTTTCAATTCACCTAAATCAAAGGAGCAGTAACAAAATCACCTCATTATCTTAGTGATGTGTGAACTTGAAACATTATACTGGGTCTTTTAAATACTGTGTGAAGGACTACAGCATATCATTTTTCAGTGTTTTATTAAAAATAAGAGAATCGATAAAATAAAATTAAAACCGAAGAAAGTTTAATTTCTCAGTGGGCTGTTAAATTAAAAGCAACTCATAAAATGTACCTGTGCAATAAAAAGGAATGATAAAATTTTGTTTACAGAATCCCCACAATTTTTTCTAATCATGTCACTTAAATATTATTGTCCTTTGTAGAAAAATGGCTGATATTAATGTTAAAAATGTGAAAAAACCTCATCCTGATGATTCTGCTGATGCTTGGCTGAAATTTAGAGGCTTACAGTCTGTTTCCATTCAAAGCAGAGAAGGTTGCTGCAGTTTACTGATTCAGCCTAGTGTTCCTCCAGTGCAGTCTCATTTTTGTTTGTACTGAATGGCCAGAGTCCCACTGCCCTGAGCCCAGCGGGAACCAGGCAAGAGAGATGGTTTCTTTTCTTACATTTTCAAGTTTCTTTCAATCAGAATTGTAACAAAAGCTTACTTTCCTTTGACTTTTTATCACTGTCATCTTAAAAGTGTTCTGAGACTGCCTCAGTATGATCCTCCCTGCCTTTTTAGTGTGTTTTTACCACTTTTCCTAGGCACATAAAAACGTATTTGTGCAACTGAACCTATGCCTATCTCTGCTAGACTTAAGCTCATGGATGGAAAAAACTACAGGCATCATGCATTGTCCAGGCTTGCACACTGCCTGATTTCCCCCTGGCATTATAGTCATTAAATAAGCGAGTATCTGTGTGCTTCCATATGTTATTTAGGGAAAAATCTAGCAATTTTTATGATGGCAAAGACAGGTGCCTCCATTTCAGTTCCAGGTCATGTCCATCATTTTAACAGAGGAGCTGTTTGTGGAACCATCTTCTATGTGGGCTCTCAGACACGACTCATAATTTGGATTTTTTTAGCCTGCCATTGTTCATCTGATTTAGAGCACAGCCACACGAGTAGTTTCAAGGACCTGACTGAAAGTGTATCAACTAAAGAGTATCAAAGGCAAAGATGAGGGGAGAAGGCTACCCTAGAAGGTTATCCAGGTGTGTTTATGGATAAAGAGTAACCTACGATTCCAGTGTAAAAAGAGTTCTCCATGAGACTGAACAATTTTCTGGCTTGTTAGAGAAAGAGCATTCTGCATTTCTGTGATCATTGTTGTGGCATTGTGGCAAGAAGCTTCAGTCCATTATTTTACATTGCAATAACATTCTGTAGCAATTTGGTTGTATTCAAGTTGTAGATTTAGAAAGAGACCCATGAAAATATTCTTTTATTCTGAAACTCTTGAGGTTTCTGCAGCAGATGTTTCAGCCCAATTGACAAGTTAGGATTTTACAGCACAGGAGAAAAAAACATATGGACAAGAAAAAAGACTACAATAATAGCCTTAATTGATACAGATTTAAAGCCATGAATCACGGCTTAGAATTTCATTACAATGAACTAGAAAACAGTCATACCTCAATAATTACATCTAAATATTTACTCATACAAATAAAACAAAAATTGAAGTGAGTCTTAGAGGCTTAGTCCACTGCACACTGAATGTTGCGAAAAGCCAATTTTCTTGCTCTAAGTGCTCTGAGCATATTTTGATAAAGACAATTGTCCTTAGCTAAATCAGTGATTCCTACTGCTGAAAATAAAAAATGCTTCGTGATTGTCTTTCAAGATAAAAGGTCTGTTATTGTCTTATATGTCGACATCACAATATAAATAAATATTGTTTTCTAGACGATAGTCTTTCTTATGTGTGTGTTCTTTGACTTCCTGCTGTGCATTATTCATTTCAGGACATTCACCAAAGCAGTTTAACCTGCTGCTGCTCTGAAATATCACGCACTTATTGGTCAAAATAATAGTCCTTAGGGTACTACTGAGCAGCTTGTGTTTTGCTGAACAACTAGTATTCTCTCCTTTGCAGTGATCTCAAGTCAGTACAAGAGGGCATTATATGTATTTTTATTACTTTTGTTTTAAGGGGATCTCTTTTTTTCAGTTAGGAATTTGCTATGGTTTGACTGAAGTCTGTCTGGAGAAATCTTTGTTCTTTTTTAACCCATAAACTGTTGAAACTGTTTGTTTGTGTCTCTTGAACAGATGATAGATTTCAAATGGCTTTCTCAAGCAGTGACAGAAGAGCTCAGTCTAGGAAAAAACCCACTGAGGTTGCACTATCTGTCCGATAAGGTTGTCAGCACAATGCACTGCCACTGTTGTATTTCCAGTTGTGATCACACTTTTTCGTTTTTATTAGACATTTAAAAGCCTGCTATGACTGCAAAGTCAAACATTAAGAAACCTAAAGCATCTAAGGCTTTTGCAAGTTTAGTTTGGCACCATTTAATATGTGCAGTAAGAAGCTCTCTAATTAAATAATGTTTCTTCCTTCCCATATACTCTACAAGAATTCATTTAGTGCACAAAAATGGTGTATGCATACTTAAGAAGTGGTTACTCAATGTTTTGGTTTTTTTCTTTGTCACTCAGAAATGTAGCCATAAGCTTAATTGACTGCTGTAAGTACAGAATTGCCCATTTACATGTGACCAACCTTGTGGTGCCTATAAGACTGCCTTAGCAAGATTTCTGCATTTCTTTTCACATCTGCAACCCTCTTCCTTCATCTGCTTCTGCACATGCCATGCTGAAGCACAAAAATAAAAGGTAAAAACGTCCAGTAATGTGAGCTGCCTTTGTTGTGATGTGACATTTTGTGTCTTGATTTGCATCTCTTGGCACTGTTGTATATTAAATCCCTGGCATATCAAGTCACTCTGAAAATAAGGACTGGAATATGTCTGTTTTCTGTTACTAGGTATCATCAAATAAAAAGTCTCTGATACAAGTATGAGGAAAGATATCCATTTTTCTAAGGCAGCATTTTTTCACTTCCAGAGCTCATCTTTCCAGTTTACCATTTTCCGGCATACACCTTCCCACTACTGTAAAAAGTGAAGTAGAAAATTCTATGTGCAGCAACTACATAATCTGAGGCTGTGCCATGACATCATTCTGGACACATAGAGGAACAATTATGAATTGGAATAACTCTTCAGAAGGGTCAATAAGCCGAATTAGGAATGTTGCATCCAACCTACAGTCCAAAATTGAGCCATCTGGTACATATTCAGTTTGCGTACAGGCAAAGCTCAGAGAGAAATGAGAAGAAATTGGTTCTTCTGGGATTCTGATAGTATATCTTATTTAATTAATAATTTTAGTTGTTCCCTTCTTTGATTTGTCCAGATTTTTTCTTCTTTTGCTGCCTGCATTAGTTGTCTGCTGCCCCATTTGCTAAACAGATCTTTAATTCTGATTTTTGCCCATTTGAATGTAACTTCCTGTCCAGCCAGGCCAACTTCTTTCCTAGACTGCTGTTTCTCCAGCTAGGTCTGTGTTCCTTCTTCGACTCTTCCTGTGAACACTAATCACCTGCCAATTGTTCTTCTCCGTGACTTTGCAGTTCCTTCCTACATCTGTTATCATTATCTACTCTCAGTCCATTCCTCTCAACATGTTTCTCCCCTGAGGTTTTAACTTTTGGGGGTTTTTTAGCTGATTTCATTCTCCCAGAATGAGAGATTCTTCTCTGATTCGTCCTACATCTATCTCCTTCACCCTCAGTTCTGGTATGGCTTCATCAAGATAATCCTTCCAAAATTTCAGCTTTCACTTGGCCAGATGGTCCAAGACTTTTCCCTTCTCCAACACCCATTGCTTCTTGGCCTCCCTGATGTGCTTAACTCCCACTTTTAATCCTTTTTAGTCAGTTCTTTCTTTCCTTCCACACTCACACTTTTGATCTTACCATCGACAAGTTCAATTTAATCATGATTTAATCTTATGCTACTCTTTTCATTCTCCTTCCAAAGTGTTTATCCAATTCTTTGTTTTCTGTACATGAATAAGTCGGTTTGCTTTTCTGGAAGAAAGTGGACAGCAGAGGAGAGATGAACTCCTTGTCTTGCAGCAGCCAAAATGAAAAAAAAGAAGAGAGTCTTCATTCTTATAAATTGATATCATCATCAATTTGCCTTCTGGGGATGGCTTGGTTCTTTCAAATTTTAGTGAGTTCTGGGTTTAGCAGGTATGCTAGCACAAACTTTTCTGAAATCACAGACTTTTCTGAAATCTCAGCATTAATATTGATCAAGTCTTGTTGGTCATGCACAAATTCTGGGTTTTTTTGAAGAATAGTTTGCAGGTAAAAGTAGGAAAAATGTTTAAACTTAAGTAACAAATTGTATATAGGTATTATTAAAGCAATTTCCTACCTAATTTGAATTTTATTGAGAAGTTTCTGAATCACTGCAACCTCCCCTTGGCCCCCTATTGTAGCAGAGAAGTTTTGTAATTCTTTTTGTCCTTCCTTCTAAAAATCTTCATTGTTTGCCCTGAATCCTTTTTAACAGAAAAATAGAAAATTGAAGTAAACAATTATCACAGAGCATTTTTGAGAAAATAATTATAATTTGGTAATGGTCTAATTGAGAATGGACTTTTATTATAGCAAAGACTTTATAATAAAAAACTTAATTGATCTTCTATTTGAAATCCTCATAAATGTTCCTTATAGTTGGATCTTACTGAAGGAACAGCTGATACAGAACTTGTGTCCCTATCAGATACCTAAATATGAAAGTAAATAGTATTTCCAATGAAAAACCCAATGCGCATTCCAAATGTGCCGGTGTAGCCCTTCTGCAGAATACCAAACAGCTGTAGTCCTCAGGACACTCTAACTTTCCAAAATGAGAACAGGCAACATTTTAATAGGCAATCTTAAGGGAAAAGGCAGTTCTCTTCCAGGAGAAAGACTATAGCAAAAATGCTTTCCATAAATATTTGACCTCTTTAAATACAAACTGGTTAGAATTGTTCTTTTTCCACAGGTAGTATGCTAGTGTATAAGAAACTGAATAACATGGGAAAAATACAGAAGTTTTCCGGTTTCTGATTAAAAAAAAATTGGGATTGGACTTGCATATCTGCACAAAGAAGCCTGGAGAAAGTAGACCATACGGATATGCTGTGTCTGAGGGTAAAAAGCAAAGTTAGTACCCTCAGTGTCACAGCAATCAGTTTTTGCCTTTCCCCAGACACATGATTAGTGAATGGCAAGAGACATATTTCAGTATCCCAGAGTATCCCCAACTATCACTGTACTGATAAATATCTATTCTTATTTTTAATATTCAGAGGAAAGGAGAAAACAGTGTCAACTGTAGTTACAGTTGCTTCAGTAACCCGTTTCCAACCACCTTCACTGTCCTATTCCCTACCTTGGCTAAGAAGTAGCTCAGCATTTAAGGCAACTACGCTTTTCTACATATCCTAATTACAGTAATGAATGCTCTGGTTATAGGGTACAGCTTTAAGGAACGACATGATCATCAATTATATATTTAATTCTTCATTATATATTTTTCTGCTAAATGGTGAAAGAATGTAGGACTGTAAAAAGATGAAAGATGTACAGCAAATGGTATTTTAAATGCATTTATTCTAATGCTTTCCAAATTGCTATTCATTAAATAGGAAAGCTAGGTGTTTACATGACACAAGCCCTCCTTGCTAGCTGTAAATAAAAGGAAATAAAAATATATACATACTGTCCTAATGTCCATTCTATGATCTGATTGCTGATGTGACTTTATGCACCTTGTATATGCAGTAGTAAAAGAGATGTTGTCTTTTTTAAAATTAATGGGATACATTTGTTAAAGTAGAATCTGTTTTCAGGAAAAACACTATTGAAAACAGTACCAGTCTTCTGAATAATGACATTATTAAGCTGCTGACAAACAAGGAATAATAGATTTTGCATGAATGACCTCTGGAATTACGTTAGTTATGCACACATTTTAGAATTATTTGTGTAAATAAAATGTGTGTCTAATTAGGTCACCTTTTTATATGTTTATCTGCTGATTTGCATTATGGTTGCTTTAACAGTCATCCCCAGGTCTTAACCTTGCCTTTATACTACTCCATGCCAAAACTAATTTTCATTTACATGGTCTCAGTTTTGTCCATAATGTGTTTATGTTTCATGAAGACATAAATTAATTTTAAAAATTAGCAAGTTATTCCATTTACTCCTCTCTCTTTTACTAGAAATTTATCTAGGTGATAAGTAATATTAGCATCACACTGTCTGCTTCTGCTATTGTTTTTATCCCATTATGGTCTCACAGGCAATTAATATCCAAGCCAAAAGACTTTGGAGAAGGCTATTATAGCTCCATTTAACAGGCTGTTGCCTGTTCGTTACTTTGAAATTAGCCTGTATTTATACCATTTTTTAAAAATAAATATACACTTATTTTTTTTATTTTATTGGGGGATTTTCTGGGAGTGGGTCTGGAGCTCTCTTCTGCTGCAGTATAGGTATGTATGTATTTGTCTTCCATAGATGACGCTTGCCTTACATTGAAAGTACAGAGGCCACATTTTGAAATTCAGTGTGTGTCTCATTATTAGTGACTAGTCAGTGAAATTCAGTTGGAAGCTGAATATAAACAAAATGTAGGTAAAATAGCTGTCCTCTTATGTTCATGGGTAGATGCTCAATCTCTCTTTATTTCTCTCTCCTAAACCCTCGGTTTTGTTCCTCTGCTACACGCTTTCGCAGTTCCTTCAGTGGTGTTACAAAACACACAGAATTTGTTAGAGACCAGTAACAAAAACTATCCTGAATGGACCCCCTGCACTGTCTCCTCACAAACGTTAAATGTTCTATGTAAGAACAGCCGGCAGGGATAGCATCTAGACATGGGTGGTGGTGAACATTTTTCCTCAGTGACGTTTGCAGATTTTGGAGATGGTGTGTTCTTTTAAGGCACATTAAGAAACAGATAGTAAGGAATAAAAAAATGTTACTCCACTGTATGTGTCTGGACTGGTTAAGACTGTTACATTAGGCTTCCTACCAGCTGGGAAAGAAGTGGTCAGTTCTGTGTTTGTCTTACTGGAAAACGTTATGATGATGAGGTGGTTTGGATTTTTTAGTTTGGACAGAGATTTCCCTGTACTTCAAAAGCTTTCTGTATTTCCATTTCCTTGCAAATAGTTGGTCTCCTTAAGGATATCCTTAAGGATATCCCTGGAGTTGGGAAATGTACAACAGATTCAAATGGGGAAATACTTCAGTAAGTCTCATGAAATGTCACATCCTAAGACAAGAATGCTGCTCTGTGACAGGATATGGATCCTGTTGATAACCAAACCTCATAATACAGTCCTTGAAAGCCACAAATATGCTCTGATCCCTGAAATTTTCTTGTGAATCCATAGGTTTTAAAATGTGGTGGCACAGATGCTGATGCTATCAGGCCCGCCACAGGCGTCATCAGCAATACCAATATGTTCAATCTGTTTGTCTGTGAGCCTTCTTGATAACTGTGAACCCTTCTCAGCAACTTCTTGCTTCCCCTGCTGGACAGGGAAGCAGGTTTGACTTGTGCGATATGGTCAGAACATGGTGAGTTTTATTGTCCTGAGTGAAACTGCACAGAGCTCTCCAGCAAGTTCCCATAAACAGAACTAATCACATGGTTTGCTTTTGTAATTACTGCTTTTCCTGACTCTCTTTTTTTGCCACCTTTTTACCTGTCATTGTCTGCTCTGCTCTCCTGTCAGGTAAACAATGTTTTAGTACTACTTTCTCCCTATTTTTCCCCATTTTGCTACATCTACACCCATATTTGATATTTCTATAGTTATCTAGATGATTTTTGCTTATGTAGTATTACTGAAAGAGTTACCAAGATTCTGCTGTCCTGGCAAGGTTTCACTCCTCAAAGGCACCCAGTGCTTCCCATCAGTGGTCTGTGAAGCCTGACCATTTCTCTCTTTATTCTGCCTAAGCACTGACGAAATTCTGCCATACCTCATGGTGCTACCTGTAGCTTTTGTCAGCTTCTCATTTCATTATCTAACATGTCTGACAACTTCTTATGTCATGTCCAGCACTTTTCTAATTCCTATCCAGTTAGCCTAACCTCAGCAGGTACCAAATTGGCCTTTTCATTTTCTTACACCCCTAACAGTGTGAGGTGCAACCAAGTCTGAGGGATGTTTTGAAAGCTAAAAGGTGTTCTAACTTCCCGGAATAGCCACTATAGTATGAACTGAAAAAGGAGACACACCAGTAAATCTAAAGCTTCTCTTTGACACTGCTAGCCAGCTGTGTGTTTTTTATTGTTCATTTAAAATTTAACACAAGAGTTGTGCCTAGCAGAGATGGAATTTAAAATTATTTAGCAACTGTCTATTAATATTGAACAGCAAGTTGTGAACAATGGTAAAATACTTTGATCATTGTATTTATTCTTGGTTCAGTATATTGAACACTTATTTCAGTTGAAACTGAATAGATGCAAAAAATGAAGCCCAATACTGTAAGTCTTTATATAGCAATGCAGAATGCATTGCATTCAGAGGATGCGAGAAAACTTGCATCAAAGTTCAAAGAGAATTTATATAGATCCATAGCCTTGTGAAAATTGTAGTAGGATTTTGTAATGATGGCAAGGGATTTAGATCTGTTCTCTATTTCTGAAAGCAGTTCCTTTATACTTTCATGAAGTACAGTTTCAGTAGTTGTTCTGGGGGAAGAATGGCATCTCCCGAATCATGCCTCTACAGGGATTAATGTAAAAGGTCAAATTGAAGCAGACAAACACTAGAGCAGTCAGGAGACACAGTAAGTCCCTCCTCACACACTTCTGAAATCCTAGGAAAGGTAATCCTACCACAGAGAAGAAAAACTTCAAGAAAGGGGCATACAGGTCATGATGGTCTGAAAGGTAAAGCGTTTTGCAATTATGTAAGAATAATAATTTCAACATGTCCTTTTGTTTGAGCTTCAGTTTCTTGGGTTAACATTATGCATATAATACTAACTACAAGAATGTCTCAGAAATCTAAGTAGAAAATAAAATATTTTATATGTCTTTTGTTACCTAGGAAAGTTTAGTTTAGAAGGTCCCTTTTCTCATCATTTTCTTTGTGTCATTTTAACTGTTAGACTACTTTGTTATATTATATTTTCCTTAATAAAGTAATCAAAATTGGGGGTTTACCTTTGGTTTTGCTCTCAGATAAGCTTTCTTTTGTTTCTGCAAATT
The DNA here is from genome assembly GCA_013397935.1 of Dasyornis broadbenti. NCBI lineage: Eukaryota > Metazoa > Chordata > Aves > Passeriformes > Dasyornithidae > Dasyornis > Dasyornis broadbenti. Next base: position 1,520,114 of record VZRN01005010.1, on the reverse strand, counting down.
TATGTTAAGCATAGTTCTCAATGCACAAGAATGAGTCAATGTCATTACTAGTGCTCTGTGGCTCATACCTTAGAAATTTTGTCATTAGTTTGAAATTGCAGCACAATCATGATGGATTATTTTGGTTAAGATATGTGGGTGTGATCAGTGATCAGATATTAAGCTGCATAAAACCAGTATCTCAATACAGAACACTTTCTTTAATTTCTCTCCTGCTGTACTTCTGATGTATACCCGGATGGCAATGGGTGGTGGATACTTCTAGTTACCCAGGTTTCATGGTGATGTTTTCATGTGAAAAATCATATGATAAGGAATACAATATACATAACAGGCCAGCAGGGAGTTGAAAATTTATACATGTAAAGGCAGATAATGTAGATTTAAATTTATCTTTCTGATATTGAAAACAGAGTCCACCAGCTTTATACAAATTGAAAACTTGAAAGAAAGCTGAATTCTAAGGCTGAAGTGGAATCTTTGGTATTTCAGAGATAGTTAAAACTCATTTGCCTGCTGGTTACATCATGCTAAAACATTCTATTTCCTTGCTTGGTGTCAGCCTTTTAGCAGGAACTGGAGATAAGAGAGTCTATTTAAGAAAAGAAGTATCAGTAAAGGGAGACTATTTAGAGAATCCAAAGAGTATTTGTCTTGACTGAGAAAAAACAGGTAGATCCTATTTAAAACAGGAAAAACTCTAATGGAAAGGAGGGTGTAGGTGTAGAATGCTTAGGAAAAGGATTCAGTGCTGGATGTTAGTTAACTAAGATGAATTGACTTATATATATGTTGATTTCCAATTGATAATGATATGATCTGAGGTAGCCAGAGATTATATAATGCATTAAATAGTTATCTGTGACAGTGAGGACCTCGATTTAACACTGTGGGAGATTCCTTTCACTGCTGTGTAGACCATTTCAGTTGCTCCTGCACTGAAGGCGACAATGCTGTGATCCACACTGAAACAGAAGACAGACCCTGAAATAAAACACATGGTCTACATTTATAAATAAAAGTTTATTGCCTCAAATGTTTTTAATAGAGAGAAACATTTACAATTCTATTTTCTGTTAATTCCTTCTGCTTTTGTGTGTTAATCTAGAACTCTCTTCAACATTTACAAAAAAAAAGACAAGTTTTATCATCAACATGTGGGTTTGTGGAAGCAAGAATACAGGTGCATGACATTTAATCACTTGTGGTTTAGTAGGCTCACAATCTCAGTCTGGAATTTTTGTAATGCTTCATGTAGAAATAATGATTACCCCCATATATATGTTTTCATTCATAAAATGGGGAAAGTAAATACAAGTTTACATTTTTCAAAGACAGCAAATAGACTTCTTTTATTTTAAATTCATACGATGGATTTTATACTCTTGAGTGTGCTGTTAGCAATTCATATAAAAAATAAATGCCTGTTGGGTCACAAACATGCAGTTTTGCTTTGAAAAATAGTTTTCATTCCTTCCCTGTCCCTTTCATAAAGTATACAGTAGGCTGAAATTAATCCTCCCTACATCTGTATATTAATTGCCAAGTGTTTTCTCTGAATATATTACTGTATTAAAAATAATTGAAGATTATTGTTATAAAAAAGAGGGGAAAAAAATATAAAAACCTTGCTAGCAATTTCCTGTTCTGCAATTTCCTTCTCACAGAATATTATTTTTTGCGAAAGAAACTCAAAAACACTCAAGCATTACAATCTAGGCCACAGAAATATAAAAATAATTCTCATTTCAGTTTTCTCTGTAGTCTTAAAAATCTTGAAAGGACGTGGTCCAAAAAGGGAGATTTCTATGTTATATAGAGGCAGTCATATTTGAAAAACCTTTATTGTTGCATGTGCAGATCAAGATTATTTTATCCCTTTGTGAAACAGCAGAAGTGTATCTGTAACATCCAAGAGAACTGGAATGGAAATTTGAGCATGAAGAAGAAACTTGGCATAGTTTCACTGTGCTTTGAAAACTTTGGAATATTTCATTATCCTGACTGATTGTTTGTCTACTGAAAATCAATGTCCAAAATGTCTGTCTCAAATTAAGTCTTTCTATGAAATTTCAAATGAATCTTCAGTATCCTTCAAGAAAGGTATTTAATTAATATGTAAATATATGGATAGTATACCAGGTACACTGTATACCCTTATTATTCACTTCTTTTTTTAACAGAACATAAAATCTTTAAAACAAAATCACTGCAACAGATTTTTTTTGTTATGTGGTTTTTTTTCTTTTTTGGATTGTCTAGCCAACTTTTTCATTTGTTTGCATGTCTTTGTTAAATTTACTTGAGACTGTTAAGCATCATGGGGAGTGGAAAAAATCTAGGAATTTTGAAAAGCTTTTGTAAAAGAGACTAGGGAAACACCTCAATGAAAGTGGAGTGGAAAAAAATAACAAAACTTTTTGTGTTACTGGTATGTCATATTACTGCTCCAAAGACACATTTGAAAATTTGCACAGACCACCAGATTGCTCATTCCTGCTTTTGATCTTCCCCTCTACCTTACTATGGAAAAAGAAATATGGTTTTAAGGAACTTAGGCAAATGCAGACTGTGATCTTAAAACCCCCGTAACTTGCTCTGTTGGTACGACATATTTCAGTGTATCTGGCAATGTTTGGCACGTTGCCCTCATGGGAAGTTAGCATGCAGTTCAGTCTCATACCTCTTAAATTAAACTATCAGCATACAGCTATTTTTAAGGTCTCTTGGTGAGGTTTTATATATTCTCTCAGCCTATCTTTGAATCAGCGGTGCTCCAGCCCCCAGTAATCTTCATGGCTCACCTCTAGACCCACTCAAGCAAGTCCATATCTTTCTTATGCTGGCAAACCCATAGCTGAATGATACAAGCCAAAATTTAAAAAAAAAAAATACAGTTCTTGAGGTTGTATGTTTCAATCCGGGCTTCTTTCAGTCTTCTAAAGTTAGAAACCTGAGGGCTGCAAATAAGAAGTGTGCAAGTTCAATTTAGCAGAAAACTGTAAGGAAAACAACCCCCCTTTTCTTCGTGTGGCTAAGATTCAAAACTTCTGGTGGTTTCTTTTAGCTTTTCATACATTGTAACCAGCTGTATTTTTAAAATTGCTATTTCCTGTAGGATCTCATCTCCCTTAAGGTTGTATCGTGCAAGTGAGGGTTTATAATCTGTTTCTAAAAGGTTTGCTTTTTATATATATTTAATTTACATTCCTCTGTTGATTTCAAGTCATCTGGAATAACTGCAAATTGAAAGACTGCTATAATCATCCATTAACCTTTTATTAGTTAAGAGCAAAACAGTGAACTCAGAAGGAAACTGAAGCCTGTGGAGGTCACAGAAGGCAATTGTATGTCTTTTGCTGTTAATCCCATTTACAGGTTCCAATTTCTGAAGCTAAAATTTGTTTCCTGATCCATTGGAAGGGGATTTATTTTGTACTATCCTAAGGTGATCATAACAGTGATTCAAATACCTGAGAGATCCAGAAGATGAGTGAGCCATAGATCTCTTGAGATCTCTGCTGTTGATAGCAGTAATGGAAGGCAGAAAAAAATCCTCCTCCAGCACTGCAGAAGTGCTTCGTGGTTGCACCTGATTATAATGCAGATTACAGTACTTAGGAAGGAGATGGATTCTGCATGCTTCCTCAAGATGTCATGTAGTTTCTGGGAACGGGATTCTCCAAATAACAGAGTGATGAGGCAAGCTACAGACAGGCAGTGTCTCTGCAGATTCCCAGTTCTTGGGATTCTTTCTGCAACGCAGAACTTTCCTGCATCCCGGATGCATATGTCCTCTATAGAAGTATAGACAAAGAGGGAAATGCTTTGTCTCCTGATAATACAGAACACTGCACGTTTTTTGATCCTTCTTTTACCAGCTTTTGGCTGGAGAAGCATGCTCTATAGCATTTCTGTCACTTTGTATTCTTTTTTTTCCCCTTACATAAAATAGAGATTAATTCTCTGGAGGGTATTTTTCAACCCTGAGGCCAAGAAGCTGTGTTCTTATATCACGGTGGATTTATATGTAAATGTAGTCAGGATTAAATTAAAGTCTCCAAGCTAATTTGGTGCTTGTTGACTGTTTTAATTCCCTTCCTTCCAAATAATGTTTTTCTTCTGTTTTCAGTGTTCATGAAATACTTGAATGTTTAAAAGCCTTTAAGAAAATAGTATAAAGATTTTGTTGTACGTGCAGCCAGTATGTATTTGCCAAGGCACAGGCAGGGAGAATGGTGGTTCTTTTCTCCATATGGGCCCATAAATTATGTTGTCATCAGCAGGGATTGCAAACAAAGATGCCTGAAAGCACAGATTCTTCCATAACAAAACAGATTTCTGTGGGACAGTGTGGCTGGTGATGCCTGATTTTACAAGTGTGCAGGTAACATCAGAGTTTTCTGCTAAGTCCTATCAACTTGGTCAGTCTTCAGGAGGGTTTTTGCTTTAGTTCAGTGAAAGGAATAGAGATTGAGTTTCTTTATTTCTTTGTTTTGTCAAAGAGGATGTTTCAAAGCTGAGAGTGGAAAGATTGGTCTTTCATTTTATAAGCAATTATTTTTATAAATACCAGGCTCACTGCTATGCATGGTAATGTGCGTCAGAGTGCATCACCAATAAACACAGGCCACACAACTGTTGTGTTCCATCAGTTCACTCTTCCTCTGAATAAAAAAATCACTTTGGAGTTTAACCATGTCCCAGGGGTATATCAGATTTCATGCCTGATTTTTTATCTTGGGCTAGTGCTTATAAAAATCATACACACTCATGCATTCAATGAGGAGTTCTAACTTGGCAAGAATTACTGATGTTTAATCGTCTGCTTTTGAAGATCATAATGGAATATAGAAAACTGTTTCCAAAGTTCCCTAAAAATGAATCTGTATGAATCTGTGACATATGGCATATAAGTGTTCACTAAGCTTAGACTTTTTAACTGTTAATGCTTTATGCTTGTCAAAAAATCCTCTGAAATGTAATTTACAAACCTCAGCATCAGAGTACAATTATAGAATTGGATTACGTTGGTTGAACAGCGCTCCAGCTAGGGAACTAAACAGAAGCAGTCAGATCTTTGGATTAGTATCCCATCAACTTCTATGGAGGAAGGGAGACTCTCTTAGTATTTATAGAGGTATTTCTTCAGTCATATTAACTCCTTGGGTTGCAGAATAAACAGGATTTTGGGATAGAATATAACCAGGCTTCCTGATATTAGAGATGCTTGGGGTATCCAGCAACCTTGCTCATAATTGAGTTTTTGCTATTGCTGTATTTTTTAATATTTAGAAGATTCAGCTGAGCTAATACTTGCAGAAGGGGAGAGGAATCATCTTTCTTGTTTCTTTCTTTTTCTTAACCCTTGAATGTGAATCATGTTAGGCCTGGAAAGTGTCTGATAGTCAGAAATGGAGTCTCACATATAAGAAACAAAAAGCAAAAGCTTCTATTGAAATATGCCAATATCGGTCTCAAGGTGGAATAAAAACCACTTTCATGCAGAGATGGAGTCTGAATGCAAGGGAGGTAAGGAGCAAAACTCATTTTGTAAATTCCCCTTTCACCTGAATGAGGACCAAATTTATCTGGCCATGCTGCTCTGTGAGAGCTTTAGTGTTTATTGGTTTTATTTCCGTAACAAAATCTAATTTTAAAAATCCATCCGTAATTATCTGGTTCTGTTGTCGAAAAACAGGCACTTGGGTTCTGTGTATGATGGGTTATTGTTTGGGGGGGTGTAGATTGCATTTCTTTTGCATGTTCTGAGCTAACTAAAATCCCTCCTATTATTTGCTACAAACCAAAAAAGAAAAAAAAAAAAAAAAACCAAACAAAACCACGAAAAGAACTTTGCTTCTGCCATTCTTAAAACCCCTACAGAATTACAACCTGAAAGTGATATACTCATGGCTGGAAATATTTTGCCATCCTTTTTGTAGTATTCGTGAGTGGTATATGCTTCCCAACAAACGGTTTTTGGTCCACAGTGGGGCAGAGTTTTGACAACAGCATGAATTTTTCATATCTTGTTCTAAGGGAAAGAGAAAACAACCCAAACTTCTACATCTTTCAGATTTGTTATTAACTGTACCTGCAGTTGTACCAACATATGCAAAAATAGATACAGGTAGAAATATGATGACACTTCCAAGCAATTCTGTTCCTACTTCGCATATGAAAGTGTGATACCCTAACGCTTCTGTCGTCTCTAAAATACAGCTCATGTTGAAGTTTGCTAAAAGTGGTTGTGTTCCCAGTATTTCTCAGGTCATAGCTATTCATTCCACTTATGTATTTATCTTTTTTTCAATGTGCTTTACATAGCATCTTGTTTCATTTCATATGCTAAAGACTGTCAACTGCTAAGAAAATCTTCTTAGAAACTTGCCAGGAAAACCACGATAATCCTATGGACAAGTAAGCTCACTGGGTTTATTTGCTTGCTTATTTAATCGAATTTAATAACAAGAGAGAGGGGATTTTTATTCATGCAGATCAGAGAAGATTTTTTCAAAACTTAGGCTCTGGACATGTGAGGAGTTTTCAAAAAAACACCACTTTAGTGTTTACTGGTAGTTTCTGTAGCAAGTAGTGTTGTGCATTATGACTGGTGGACTATCTCACTGTGTTTTTAACCATGATTTGACCTTGTGACCTTGTGAACTACTCATAATTCATTCTCAGCACTGTATTAGCATTGAGGGTAGAAAACAGAAGCCTAATCAGGGACTTAGTGTTCTAAGGCTCTCATATTAATAAACTGTTCATATCTTTATGAAGGTATCACTTAACATGACATTTCTAACTCATATCAAATGTTGAAATTATATAAGTGTATTGCACACCTTCACTGATTTGAAGACTGGGCAAGGTGAAGAAAGATGATTAAATCTTAAGTCCAATATCCCTGGGAGTTTTCTTTCTGGAATCTCTACTTTTAGCATTTGTTTTAAAATATAGCAACAGGAACCTTTCTTCTTGGTTTTTTTTTTTTTTTTTTCCAAAGCCCCACTGTATCAACAGAGAAATTTTGGTAGGGATAGTTGAGTAAAGCATAGTGTCTTTATACAGAACTTCAAATTTCAGCTGAGTTACTGCAAGAAGCAACTTTCTATCAAAGTAAGCAAAGTTTGTCAATAAGATGGAAAACTGCTGTCACCAAAGATCTGTTTTAGCAAAAAAAAAAAAAAAAAAAAAAAC
>VZRN01005010.1:1485812-1512888 GCA_013397935.1 Dasyornis broadbenti | reverse complement strand
AAAAAAAAAAAAAAGCAAACCATGATTTAAAAATACCCCCTTATATGAGTTTCTTACGAGTGCCTCAGCTAGCAGTTATAACAAAGACTGTTTACCATGTTACTGTTGAAAGATCACGTTTTTTTGATGAGAAGCCTCTAGTCCCAATCTCACCTCTGCTAAAATAAATGTTTTGAAATGAAATGTATTGATATAAAACATAAATGAAACCGGCATAAACCCCAAATTTAATTTCTATAAATTTTCAATCTGTTTCCTTGGATTTAAAGAGTAGACAAGACATAGTGGATATGCTTCATATTTAAATTGCAACTTGAAAAGACGCTGTAAAAGATTTGTGAATGTGGTAGCATAGTGCATGCCTGATACAAAAATATCAGACATCAGGAGCTCTATGATTATAATAAGCACCTCTCAACTTATTTAAACTTGTAATTACCTATGACACTTAATGAGCATTTCTTAATGCCCCTGTTAAACTTTTATAAATTCGACATGAATCCTTACACTTTCTCCAAAATATTAATAAATTTGTATCAGTATAATTACAATTGTTTTCATATATGAACAAATAGAGTACTTGTTGACTTATAAAGCAGTCTGCTTAATAATATTTTAATCTTAAAAAAATTATATTAAAGAACTGGCTTTTGTTTAAAGCTAAATTCATGATGGAGTCTCTTTTTGCATTTGGTAGTAAAATTTTTGATTTTATTGTTCCAGCATCGATTCCAGCGCATCTCTCCTTTAGACATGAATCTTTCCTTGTTTGCCACCTGTTTCATTTTTTCAGTGAAGTGTTTCACAGAACAGGAAACGTGAGTTGAACCTGCTCACAGAGACAGAAAATCAGGACAGCCCCATCCACCATGTCAGAGACAGGCATCCCGGGGCAATGAATTCCTAACACCTCATGGCAACAAGCAAATGATATGTATGTTGAATATAAAGCTTTTGTTCAAGGCACATCCCCCTTTTGCATTTCTATTCTTTTGATATCTTCCCAAGAGTGTCAGGTCCCCAAAAGTCAACATAAGACTGGATGTATGAATTCTGAGGCACAATGTAAAGAAGACTTCAGTATTTACTTTTTCGTCTTTGGACTATCAGCACCTACTGTGTGTTGCCTGTTACTGTGTCAGTAGAAAGATAAAGTTAGTATAGCTCGGAAGCTTGAGGGCTGATGTCATGTCCTTATGCATGGTGGTCATGGGGCATACTAAAAGAAAGGAATTTAATTACAAACCTTCAACATAAATCACCCTGAGCAATGATGTACAGATCACCTTGTCAGATAGGCTTCCTATGTGTGGTTGTCTGGCAAATTGGAGAATTTGTGAAGCATTAAACTATGTCAGTCTTAGCTGGATTTAACATACAGTAACATTATGATCACATAAAGCTCTTTGTGAATGAGATTTCAAAAATGTTAACTGCACCAATCTCAAAGGATCAGAGCAATAGATATGATGGTGTATCTGTGATGGATATTTCTACTTAGCTATCTAAATGTATTAGAGTTACTGAACGATTGAATTCAAATGCAGAAAAGGAGCTTGAGGTAGTAATAGAGCATAAAGCTCCCTGGACAAATTCGGCGCCATTTAATGATATATATCATAAGGAGAATTTGTTTTAATCCGTAGATAATGCTCTGGTATAGGAAGTGTGGATTTTTGAATTCTAGTATTTTTGTCTTTTATTTTTCTTTAAACAGGTAAGACTATATTTTGTAATGAAACCCTATGTTTTCACAGGATGCATTATCTCATAATGTCAAATTCAAGTGGGTGAGCATTAGCACACATGCAGGATATTTGTCAGGGAAGAAGAGCCTGAGATCTCTCCAGCCATGCCTTGTATGCTCCCTTTTAGTTCAGGACAGTAATTGAGCACCTTGATATTAAAAAGAGAAGAACAGTTAGGAAGAATAATAGAAACTCACTGTAGCTCTAAACAGATAGATTAACGTTCACAGTTTTAGCTCTCTGTTAGTCCAATTTACTTAATCTAGATTCATGTACATCTTATTTACCCGAATATGATGATGAAAATTAATTAAACTTTTAACATATTTCTGTACCTATGCAAGCATTTTCCCTGTATAACATTGCCTACATAGAGTCTGCTGCCTGATCTGCTGGGGACTTCAATACTCCTTTAGTCAAGATGGATCTCCTGCCACTTGTTTTTCCTTTGCTGTGTATTAACCCTTATCAGTCCTCTGTAGGAATGTGGTCTTTCTGGAGTAAGATCTCATGAAATATGAGAACTCAGAACTTTTTTAGCTGCCTCTGGGAGCTGATTAAGGGCCCATCACAGTTCTAGGCTCTGCAGTTTTAAACTTTGAGGTGTAGCAAAAACCTTAGAAGCTGAGGCTGCAGTGAAATGGTTGAAGAAACCATAAAGCTAGTAAGATCTGTAGAGCAAGAAATTTGATGTGTTAGTAAAGTGTTCCCCTCCATGAATGCCTCTAGTATTTTCTCAGAGTTCATTTTGCTAAGGTCACATTAGCAATTTGATCCTGTATTCATAAAAACCTTGTGAATTATCAGTGCATTGTTTATTTTTTTTTTGGCGTTTGGCTTTGTTTCTTCATAATTAACTTAATAAAAAAAAATAATACTCTTTTGGCAGCTGGATACTGATGTTTAAAAATGTAGTGTCTGGTCTATTTAGGTGGTTTTATCTTCATTATCATCCAGTGTATTTCCAGTGACTACCTACAGGATTTTATGGATTTTTTTCAATGTAATGGCAGAGCCCAAGTTGCTTAAGGGAGAAACAGCTATCACCTGCTGACAACCAAAGCCTTGGTGTTCAATACTAAAACAGGCAGTGTGCTCTCAGCTGAACTAAACCTGTACCCTGGTATACTAGATTAAAAAAAATAATCATAAATAGGTAAATACACCTTGAGTTCAAAAGATTCAGTTTGAGCCTTTCTATGTGTCCATGTCGGTAGTGGAAGATAGGTAGATCCTACACAACGTATTAAAATGCCAGCTTTAATGGGGACTAATAGTGAATTATCAAGAAAGGGTCCTAACCTGGAGATACTTATGAAGTTATGTGCCCAGTGTCTTAAAACAGACTTTGGTTGTTACATCATTTGAAGTAAATATATGTGCCTCTGATTAATGCATGTCTTAGCCTGGAACACAGACACGAAACTCGGTGAAGCCAACTAATGGATGATAATGTCTTATCTTTCCAGTGCAATTACCTTTTAAAATGAGGAGAGCCTTTCACTGAAAGGATAAACTTGTCCGTAGCAGGGCTTTAAAATCTCAAAAGATGATGTACAGGGACAGGTCATTGACTAACACTACCATCAGACTAAGAGTAAGTTATCTCTTCGTTTTTGTAATAAACCCAGGGTAAGGTTATAGCATCCTTAGAAAATGGTACTTTAATTGGAGGTTATCCTTCAAGGCACGCACAATGTCTTATCAGCGTTTCTTTTATCTTAAAGGTAGCAGCTTAGTGCTGTGAGCAAGCCATCTGTCTGATAATCAGCATCCGTTTTCTGGTCTTCCTGTTCTTTCTTTGAAGACATTCTTTCTTTTCAGTTGATAATTATATTTTTAAATTGGGGATTATGCGATTAAAAGAAAATCAGTGTTAATTTTAAAGGCAGTATATTGAAATTTAATTGCTTCCTTATGTGAGATGACTTTTCTTATGGGACGTAATTCTCCCTCTGTAGTCTGTCCTTGTGAGACTCCACCTGGAGTACTGTGTCCAGCTCTGGGCCTTCAACACAAGGAAGATATTAACCGATTGGAGCAAGTCCAGAGGAGATCCACGATGTTGATCAGCGGTCTGGATCACCTCTGTTATGAAGACAAGCTGAGGGAGATAGGGCTGTACACCCTGGAGAAGAGAAGGCTCCAGGGAGACCTCATGTGGCCTTCCAGAAAACTGGAGAGGCACTTTTCACAAGGGCATGTTGTGCTAGGACAAGGGAGATGGCCTTAAGATGAAGGAGGTTAGATTTAGATTAGATATTAGGAAGAAATTCTTCACATTAAGGATGGTAAGGCACTGGTCCAGGTTGCCCAGAGAGATTGTGGACTCCCCATCTCTGGAAGTGTTCAAGGCCAGGCTGGATGGGGTTCTGAGTAACCTGGTCTAGTGGAAGGAATCCCTGCCTATGAAAGGGGAGGTAAAACTAGATGATTTTTAAGGACCCTTCCAACCCAAACCATTCTATGATTCCATGTAACTTCTGCTATTCAATAGCCTAAAGTATATGTATGTCCTGGTTTCAGCTAGGATAGAGCTAATTTCTTCTCAGTAGCTGTTAGAGAGTGCTGTGTTTTGAATTCGGAATGAGAATGATGTTGAGAACACACTGATGTTTTGGCTTTCGCTAAGTCATGCTTATGCCGGGTCAAGGACTTTTTTTTCCTTGTCTTATGCTCTGCCAGTGAGGAGGTGAGTAAAAGAAACTGGGAGCGAGCATAGCTGGGACAGGTGACCTGAACTGTCCAAAGGGATATTCCACATCAGAGAATGTCATGCCCGGTATATAAAGTGGGGAAAGTTTCCTAGCAGAAAAGCCAGTCTGGGTTTGAGAAGGGGGAGTCTGGCATTGGTCAGCAGGTGGTGAGAAATAGCATTGTGCATCTCTTGTTTATTTCCTTTTTATTATCATTATTATTATTATTTACCGTTATTATTGTATTTTACTTTATTTTTAATTATTAAACTGTTCTTATTTCAACATACAAGCTTCACTTTGATTCTCCTCCCCATTCCACTGGGGTAAGGAGGGAAGAAAGGGGTGGGTTGAGAGGGTGGCTGTACGGTGCTTGATTTCCGTCTGGGCTTAAACCACAACAATATGATAGAGATCTTTTGGCTTATGTGCTATTTCATTGTTAGAGTTTTATTTTGCTTATTTTATCAGGTCAGAAATCCTTTTATCTTTACTATGAATTCAGCCTTGAAGGTTTTTTTTTCTTCCCCCAAATCTTTCTTTCTCTCCTTGTCTCCACTGTACAGATGTATTGTCATTATTTTGATCCACTGTACAATTCAATCTTTACTGACAACTCAGAATTAATCTTCTTATTGGCTGCTTGTCAACATTATGAAATAATTTCGGAGCTGTCTGTTTTCCTTCGCTGATGTTTTCTATTAAGAATTAGGAGATCTTATCTTTGTTTGTATTGCAAAGAGAAATTGTCTTCAGCTTTGGACAAATCTCTAGCATTACTCAACTCCATCCTTTACTCTTCAGACCTAATATTGATCATTGTAGGTGGTTTGCTGTCCTTCCTCAAGCTTTTTTTTTTAATTATTTTAGTAATAAAGCTGCTGTATATTTCCATTAAACTAAGGCCACGGGCATATGTTACTGTATCTAACAGTCAGGATGACTTGGGCTGTTCTAGATCTTATCTTCAAGCAGATTGGTGTTCTGGATTCAGTTCCAAAATCTATTAAAAAATTCAGACTTTGCTTTTCAAAAGCTTAATTATCATCTAATCAACTAAACATGGTTCAGAAGTCTTTTTTAATTTCACTCATTTTAAATCCCTTTTCTTCAGCCTTTTACAGTAAACATTTTCGTTTTCACACCTTGTTTCTTCTACAGACATTCTCTCTCTCTTCTAAAACTTCTTAATTTTGTTGAAGACACACTTTTTTCTCCCTGAATTATTTATAGCATGATCTAACTCTGAAGTTGAAAGCACACATTGTTTCTAAATCCATAATGAAGTTGTTATGCCTTTTTTAAATTCTTTATCTGTCTAAGAGGATTTAAATTCCTTTTTTCCATCCTTACATAGGACTGTGCTAAAAAGCATGCATAAGTTTGTTTTATTCCCATTAGTAGGAGTCTGGCCTACACCACCACTATCTATGACTAACCAAAAGGTAGAAGAATTTTGTTAATAAAATTTTTGATTGTATTACTGAATCATTGGCAGTAATGTACTACACATAAACTTCTACTTCTACTCAATACACAATTTGCAATAATAAGTATGGTCTTTGCATGAATAATATTTCTCTAGTCCAGATACACTTTTATTTACCGGTTTCATATGTGTTTTATCTGTCTAGCAAGGCAGAGTAACTACCTCAACAGTTTGACTAAATTTTCGGTGAGTAGGTGGCATTATGCAAAGAGTAATATGTAAAGAAATAGCTAATGATGTTTGTGGATAGTAAAATGTGTGTTTAATGAATAATTCTCAAGGAAATGATAATCAAAGAAGTGCAAGTCCTAATGACACTTATAACTGCCAGAAAATGTCAGTGAGCAACGAAGCTGCCCAGATTAAATGAAACGTTAAAGTGCTGTGGTCTAAGGTTTGTCATAAATACCAAAATTCCTAGCCTGTGTATGTCTTGTGTACACCAGTAAAACACACGATTTGCCAATCAAGTGTTATGTACGTCACTCTGAAGTGTGTGTAAGTCACTCAGAAATGACTTCTTTGCTTAGCACCTTGGTGTCACAGAGCTTGGGAAACCTTGCTCTTAAATGGGAACACTTTTCCTTACTTCAAGGTCAGTGACTGAGTTTTTAAAATGCACCATCTCTGCACTCTTTTCATAGATCTATAGTCCCTAACAAGTCCATATCAACACATAGGCTGATCTAAAGGTGTACCAGCTAGCTGCATTTGAAAATGCGATTTGAAAAAGAGATCAAGATAAATGCTGTTAAAGATAAAAGGTAAATTCATGCACATTCTAACATTTGACTCAAGGTTGAGGTTTTTTAAAATTTGTTTCATCTTGTAGTTCAAAAACATTTTTATGAATACTAAACATAATTTTTGCACAAATGATCAAGGCAATCCATAACTCTGTCTTTCACGACACATTTACAAAGCTTTCATGTTTATGCATGATTCCTGTAAAGGGGTTTGAACAGGAGGAGAAAGGAATTTTCAAACACTGGTGAGCTTCAGATAAATGATTTCATTGATTTACTTGTTCATGTAGCAAATTATTAAAATGGCCTTTGAACAACGTTTTTATTTATCTTCCTATATTTAATTTAATAGATAAATGTAGTCAACATCAGCAAGAATCTGCTATCTTTCATAAACTGTTTCATAGACATTGAAGAGGAAAATTCTGCATTTATTGATTATATTAAGTGGTATTTTCATTTATTTTCAAGATTTCAGTTAACGTTTTGAAAAGAAATTTATTTACAGTAATATGGAGTAAATAGCAACCAAGAAGTAGAAATGAATTGTAGGAAGAGTACATCAATGTCAAATTTATGTTTTCTTGCCCAATTCTTTAATGGTATGTTTAATTTTAAAAAAAAATAGGCTTTTTTTTTTTTTTTTTTAAGGGAGTGAACTCTTTCTCTGATGTTTAACGTGTTAGGTGACTGATTTCAGCTGCTTTAAAATCTCTTGGTTCTCATATCATTCTTCAGATGATATAAAAATACTTGTAAGTACACATGGAGCCTGAGAACGGACACTTCAGCTGGGCTACCAGGCAACTATAAATCCTTGGTAAACACAGACAATCCTCAACCACTGCTGAGTCAATAGTACTTTAGGAAAAACAGGAGTTGTCTGGGAAAACCTGAGATACTTCTGTGTAGCCTTCTGTAGGCTGCCTGTAAGGTCACCATATACAAATATTGCTGCATTGGAATAGAAAGTGTGTTAGAAAATCAATCTCTCTTTTTCTCCTTAGTAATTGTGAATATGCCCTCCTACTTCAATAACTGGATTTATAACGCTAGGGTGTAACACAAACAAATAAGCTATTTGTAGGCTAATAGTTGCTTAAGCCATGTGGAATCTCATGGGTGACGCACTGTTTTGGCTTCAGCTTAACAGATGTTTACAAAGAACTCAGAGTTAGGATAATTCAATACATGGAAGGTTTCTCATGTCATGGAACATATAGGGCAGGGTAAGGCAAATACATCCATAGTTAAAATCAGGAGTCATGTCCAAGGAATAGGTGCTTGTGGACTTATATTTCCAACTTAATAATATTCTCTAGAATAATTGTAAGAGATGGTGGAATTTTCTAGTTTTCTTTTTTTCTTGTAGTATATGGAGATTGGAAGGTTGAAGTTCTCCAATTTACCAAGTTTAACACTTAAGTACCTCAGCCTTTTCCTCATCCTTGGTGACAATGTTACACTCTGCATGCAGTAAAAATGGAGATTTTCCTTGGCCCTCCTTTTGTTGTTAATGCTTTTATAAAAATACTTTTTTATTATCTTTCACAGCAGACCAGATTGAGTTCTAGCTGAGTGTTTGCCTTTCTAGTTTTCCCTCTACATGACCTAAGGACATCCTTGTACTTTTCTAAAGTTGCCTGTCCCTTGTTCCAAAGGTCATAAACTCTTTTTTCCTTGAATTATTACAAAAGCTCCCTGTTCAGGGAGGCTGGTCTTCATCTCTTCGGGTTTGTCTTTCAGCACGTAGGGACAGCCTGTCCTTCTTAAACTGTGTTCAGCCACCCTCATCCCCTTTGTCCTTAAGGACTGTTTCCCAGGTGACTCTCGAAATGAGCGCCCTGAACAGGCTAAAGTCCACCCTACAGAAGTCCAGGTTTGGTTGACCTCTTCCTTATTTCACCCATGGAAATGGAAAACTCTACCATTTCATAGTCACTGTACCCCAGACAGTCTCTGACCACCACACCTCCCACCAGCCCTTGTCTGTAAACAGGAGGTCTAGCAGGGCACCTGCCCTTGCTAGGCTCACTTCCCAGCTGTGGAAGAAAGTTCTTTTCCACACACTCCAGGAATCTCCTGGGCTGACTCCTCTCTGATGTGTTGAATTTCCAGGACGCATGCAGCAAGTTAAAGTCTCCCTCAAGATCAAGGCCTAGGCAATGTGATTATAAAAGTCAGGAAGCATTACAGTATTTGCGAATAACTGAGTTATGTATTGATAAAAGGAGTTTTGCGTGATGCTTAGAGAATTAATGACTTTATTAATTCATGTCTGTCATTTCATGATATTGAGCTAATTGGATTTATTCATAAGAGATCAGTGACGTGTATAGATATTGTTGCATTTGTAGGTCATTGCACACAGGACAAGTCATGAATACTTTTTGCTGCTGGAATAAATCCAAAATGCAGTCCTGATAGCCTTTTAAAATATTAAAAATACCAAAAATTTTGAAGAGCCATTGCATACTTACATAATCTGGGAAAATAAAATAACTGTCATCTCTCTGATTGCAGCGCTAGGTGCTGGCACTTGAGGATCCGTCTGATTTATGTCTTATTTACAGCATCCTCAGTAAAAGAGGAATACATATATGAAATTAGTCCTCAAGTAGAGTGGGATTTTTGCTCAGGTACTTTCCAGAAAATCCCATGACAATACGAAACTCAGTCATGCAAATCAAGATTTCATTATTTAATATAATACCTAAGGCACCTAAATGAAATGAAAAAAACTTTTAAAAACCCTATTAAAATTGTCAAAAATATGTCCTAGAAGATGAAGAGGAATAATTAGGGATCTAATTTGGCTTCTCAGGATATGTGTCTATATGCAAATATGGCCTGTCTGTAATCACTGATGCAGTTGCTGGTGGGTGGATGCCTGAAACAAAATTGTTAAGCAACACTGGCTCTATTAAGATGCTGATAGCCTGCAAATGGGTGCAGAAGAGCTCTTAGGACAGGACAGCACAATGGATCCTCTTGCTGAATTCTTGTGACATAGGACAACTGGAGATTTTTCTGAAGTGTTGCCCACAAAAAAGC
The DNA here is from genome assembly GCA_013397935.1 of Dasyornis broadbenti. Lineage (NCBI taxonomy): Eukaryota > Metazoa > Chordata > Aves > Passeriformes > Dasyornithidae > Dasyornis > Dasyornis broadbenti. The sequence continues at coordinate 1,503,155 of VZRN01005010.1, read as the reverse complement.
AATTTGTTCCTGATTTCCTAGCTTTGTTGGGTAGTTTTGGAAGATCAATCACTCACAAGACCAATGGATATTGACCTATTTCCTGGCTACTGTAAAGTTAAAACAGGTTAATAGATTCTATGATTACTTCTTACGTAAAAACTATTTGAACCATTATTGCAAAGTATTATTTTAAGTTTGGAGTTTTATCAGGGCAAAAGCTTATGGGTTTTGGTTTTTTTGAGAGGCTGAGAACTGTAATGAAAAAGATGCATAAATATACAGGATAGCAGACTTACAAAGATATTAAGTGACATGTTTTCATAAACCCACACAAATTAGAGATATAATATGTCTATCAATTTGCAGTTAGCCAAATTCCCTATTTATGGCAGCATTGTTCCCTGTAGTGTATTTTTCGGAACTTTGTTAGGCTCCATTTTAAATGGCCCCTGAAACTAGACTTTTACAGCTGCCCTGGGAGATTTCCAGGGTCATGAGATGGGAAATTTCAGGGCACTGTGTTTATCTATAGCAATGTTAATGGAACTAATAATGTATTCAGTACGTTCTTTAAGGTTAGTTACTTGATTGTTGACATACTCTTAAGCACCACTACTCTGAAGTAGGCAGTTATTCTGGATTCCCTTGAGATTTATACAAGAGAAGGGCAAAAGATCAAGAGATTCATGGGATCTTGCATTCTTTTTAATTTTTCATAATAATTATTTATTGCCCTGGTCTTTCTACTATATCTACCATAGGCATAATATTAACATAACACTTTTTTTTTTTTACTTCAGGAAAATTTATGATTCTGCCCAGTGCATACAGAAATAGAAATGGGCTGAGTCAATAGTTAGGGCAGTCCTCAGTAACTGAGGAAAATGGGTTAAATCTCTCAGATATCTGGTATTGTTTTAGCAAGCTACTTCTCTGCCCTACCCAGCAATTGCCCAGCTGTGTTCTAAACCATTGTAAAAGACAGATAAATACCTTGGCTGGACAATTCCTGCTAAGCTATTCTCATTCATCTGACAGCCTACAAACAGCCTGAGTTGGAGAAGTTAGAAGCTCTTCAGACAGAATGCCTGATATCCAACACTCTTATTCAGTCTGCAGAAGTAGGGATAGTTACCATTCACAGGTTGTGGACAAGCCTGGCCTGAATCTCAAAGACACAGTAAAAGTGTGAAAACTGTGTGTGTGTGTGAAATAGAATTGCAAAAGAACCTCGATTACTATTAGATCCCAATTAATAAATAGTTTGTGGAGGTTCAAGACACAAGGTACAGCGTTGGGCTTGTACTGTAGTGTCTTTCTAGGAGACCGAAGACCAGAGTTTTGTTGTATCACTGGTATAACTGGAGAAATTCTAATCAGTGCAAATATCCTTGATTTCTTTACTGTGAGGGTCTTTCTATTTGTACTTTTTTTCACCAGTCACCTGGAGAAAGCAACTTCACTCAAGGTTATAAACAAAGGGTTCAGTCATCTAAATCATTGTTTAATACTTTGCATTGTTATGAAATGTGAATCACTCTTGGGCTGCTATGCATATGATATATTTCATGATAATGGAGCATGAGTTTCGTAAGTATGAGTAAACACAGTCACATAAAGCTCTCACATTTCTGCTTGCTAGCTAATAATCTTCATTCAATAAGTACTGAAATTATGTATTTAATTTCAAAATGACAAAAGAATCCTTTAAGTTATAGAATTTAATTTATCCTAGTTAAGAAAGATAGATCATAAGCTTAAAGTAACTCACTTATAATAAATTTCATTTGTTTTTAAAACAATTTAAATACTGAAAATACCTGATTTTTTTCTATAAGGTTTTTGAACACCAGAGAAGGAAGAAGAAAATAATTAGGAAAGTAAATAGTCTTCTAGAAAAGGTATTAGACTCTTGTTCCTACACTTTGGTGCAACTGAGAGCAAATTATTTAGTCTTGTGCCACAGTGCTTCTTTGTAGGGCACAGATAATGTTTCATCCCTCTGTCTCACATTTTTGTTTGTTTTTTAATCATATAATTTGTATTATAAACTCCTTGAGACACCATTATCCTTTGTTATATATAGGTAGATTAAGAAATGGAGGGGGAAAAAAGAGCTGATTTTGTAGGTGGGTCTATATCAATACTGGAAACAAAGTCAAATTCATCACTCTGAAGAACAGTTTTTGTGTGTGACGCATTGGGTATACACGTTAAAAATCTGTATACAACCTTCTGAAAAGTGTTTTGAAGAAGCCTTTGTCCTTCTTTGTTATGTTTCTGCTTGAGATTGTGCCTTTGAAACAAAAAAAATGTTTTTCATAAGGTTCGCTTTATTTCACTGAGTTTTGTGTACAGCTGAGATAAACAACTTTACTTTTGTTTTATTAAGAGTAATTTCATTTATGTTACCCCTGATGTTTAAACATCTGTGTTTGTGCAACACTCTGGCTTAATTTAGGAAGTTTTGTATGTGATACATCCCATTGTGTTTTACAGAAACCAGTCACAAAGTTTCTTTTTTGTTGTTTTCCTGATCTGATTGGAGGAGGTTTTGGAATTTGATTATCTATTGAAATAGGAAGGAATGTTTACATAAATATTAAAGCCCAACTAAATTTCTCAAATGAGTCATGTGTTTTAGTAGAAAATAAAGTATTTGTATTAACTGATGCTTAGAAAGAACTGTAGGAGGGGTAAATGTGAGGTAAAGGAAAAGCAGATAACTATGATTTGTTATGATTTCATTTATTTTAATTTAATGATAGCTCTTGCACACACATACACCCCTTCTCTTCATTGTCTTTTTTTTTTTTTTTTTTTTAGCTGTCTGTTTAATTGAATTACTTAATTCTTCAGAATTTACCAAGAGCTGTTACTGAGATGGCAGGTTAGCTGGTGTTGTACCATGCTGTAAGGGTCATTCATACCCAAGTCTAACAAAAGGAGGAGAGAGACATTACTGATAATTGTGACTCTTCCACAATCTAAATACATGGTTAGGAGATTGCTAAGTCTCTTCAGCAGCCAAGTCTTGCTTGCCAAATTTTATTTATTTGAACAAGGAATGCTGATCTTCATTTCAAATTTCCCAAATTATTCTAGACACATTAAAACACCATAACTCTCCCTGGAGCTGATTTTTGTTTATGCTTTGTGCTGTGAAGCAATGTTTGGTAAAGGAAGGAGGAGACTGAAGATGTGAAGAATGTGACAATTTAAATTATTGAAAAATTACATTTCCTTGATCATAGAAGAGAAGAAAAAGCAAACTGTCAGTAATTTAAATATGATAAATTCTGTCATAACTTGACAGCAGATATGAACGAAAGAGACAGGAAATAGATGAAGACAGAGGAAAATTGAGAGCACAGAAGCTAGTGTATGCAGAGCTGGGCAAAGTCTGTTGAAACAATGTTACTTTGCTTGGTTTCTGTAAATGCTCTGCAGCTAAATTAATGTAAGCCAGTTTTTTTTTGGCAGGCAACGTTCTTTTTAACTTGGCTTGTGAATGAACACAGGATCTAAAAAGATTTTTTTTTTCTTCCACATAGAAAGATAATTTAATCATTTTTTGCCTTAACCTGAACATACATGTTTCTACAAACAAGTGCTACAAAAACTGGTTAGAAAGAGGAAGAAAGAAAGAAATTGCTGAGAGAAATTGCAACAGTAAGCTTGCTAGGCTGAGTTCTCTTTGTTTCCTGCTTAGGATACCTGGTATAGAGTACCATGGGCTGTACCAAGATACATCTGTAAGTGGATGCATGTCTGCACATCCTTGCAGTATACAGTTAAGTTCCTAAAAAAACCCCAATATGCTTTAATGAAGAAAAATTTTAAACTCTTTTATATAAGCAAAAAGAAGCAGAGGGAGCTGGCAGATTTTTATTGTTATACTTGTTAAGTGTTATCATTATTTTGTAGCAAAGTGGTGGGAGAGAGCTGTACTTATAACTAGCACTTGTTCATTAAAACTTTAATCATAAAAAAAATTACTCCTGTCCTTAGGTCCTGGTTTCTGAACTCGTGCTCCTACAGCAGGAAATTCCTATTTTAAAATAGTCTGTGGTAAAGGCCTAGTATATTTTCCTTCCTCGGAAAATGTGGATGTTTATTTTTAAACAAGTTACCATGTGAGTTACATCTACAGAGCAAATTACATTTATGTTTTGGAGGAAGAGAAGGGAGAGTAAAGAATATGTCCCCAACTTTGCAGAGCATTAATGCATGTGATGCACATCTACCAGTTTTCTCCTGGTCTTTCACTCCCTACATTTCCATGGCCTCTTCCTCTCATCTCCAGTCTCCACTGATCTTAGCAGCCTGTTTCTGCTGCTGCTGTCAATAGCTGTCAGTGTCAGACAAGTGTCGCCTCTGGCTGCCTTTGGAGGGGAGCTTAAGAAAGGAACAACCTGCACAGCTTCAGCAAGGATGAAAACAGAGAAAAGAGAACAAAAGTTTCCTTTTCATAACTGACATTAAATTTGAGAAAGTAATTTAAGAAAAGGCCCATCATATGGAATATATGGCTACCCTGATCTCAGCACTGCCGTCTATCTAGGCCTTTACTGTCAGAACATTTCCGTGTATCGTATGCATGTTTCTATCATGGTTTAACCCCAGAGAGCAGCCAAGCCCCACACAGCCACTCACTCACTCCTCCACCAGCAGGACTGGGGAGAGAGTCGGAAATATAAAAATCCAAAACACTCATGGGTTGAGAAAAAGACAGTTTAATAAGGAAAGTAGAAGCCAAGCATACAAGCAAGCAAAACAAGGAATGGATTCACTGCTTCCCATGGGCAGGCAGGTGTTCAGCCATCTCCAGGAGAGCAGGGCCCCATCACACATAACAGTGACTTGGGAAGTCAAACACCATCACTCCAAATATCTCCCTCTTCCTCCCTATGTTATATACTGAACATGATGTCACATGGTCTGGAATATCCCTTTGGTCAGTCTGGGTCACCTGTCCCAGCAGTGTCTCCTCCCAGCCTCCCATTCAGCCCCAGCTTCCTGGCCAGTGTGGCAGTATGAAAAGCAGAAAAGGCCTTAGTGCTGTGTGAGCTCTGCTCAACAATAACAGAAACATCTCTGTATTATCAACCCTGTGTTCAGCACAAATCCAAAACACAGCCCCACACTAGCTACTGTGAAGCAAATTAACTCTACTCCAGCCCAACTCTGAACAGTTTCTAAATAATCATTTGAACCTATTAACTGTGATAGATCATTTTACCATGTGCTTAGTCCAATTAGAGTGCATTCTTTGAATACCTTGCACTTTAACCTAAAGTATCTTGATGAAATCTGCCCCACTGTCCACATAATCTCCTTGCACAATATCTTTGGATTCATGATAGGAAAACCCAAATAAAAAACCATATACCACTGGCATAAAAGCTAGCTCATGGGCATAAGCCCACTGGAAATTTCTTAAGTAGTGCTGTTGTAAGTGTGTATCATACTTCATTTACAAATAAGAACGTCTCACTGGAGATATTATTTCAACCTGTTTCTGATAACAGAACTGAAACAGGCTGTAGACTTACAGGAAGACTTAACTTCGACTGAAAAACAGATTCAAAGTAAGTTCTTTGATCTGCATATGCTTTGCATCTGCCTAGGCCCCAGCCAGTGGAAACTTTTTATGGGCATCAGAGGGTCTTGTGTTAAAAACATGCTCTGCACTTACTGCCACATCTTCTAATTTCTTACCTTTTTAATAGTCATGTCATCATTTGATATTTAAAGTGGAAAAATTGTTTTTTACTATTTAAGGTATGCTTATTTTTACTATTTAAGGTATGTTTACCTGGTAACGGTATCTATAATCCTGTCATTTCAGGACCATCCAGACCAAAGATTTCAAGAGGGCTGGCTTCCCTTTATTTTTGCCTTATAGTTCTGAAACTTACTTATATGATCATTTTGGAAGACGCAAACATGCTCACTTGAAAGCCCAGGGCCTGTAGAACATGTGTATATTTTATACTTTCTAGTCCCCTGCCTTTCCCTTCACATACCTCTGGAGCTAGCAGATATATCCAGTATTTGGACTGTCACAACTGTCATAAATGTTCAGAAACAGACTCTTGACACATAGAATGAATTGACCTTGTCAATCATGTTTCATGAAAGTAAATTTTGTATATTTTTAAATCTAATTCTAAGTACCCCTTGTCTGCTGAAGTAGTCTCACTTCGATGCCAGATACATAAGTGCCAAACCATTCCACACAAGAAAAATAAAATCCAGAATTCTTCCACATTACTATATGATAATCAGCCCATTAAAAAGTGATATAACAGGCCAAGAACTTTTGCATCATTGATAAACAAACCATCATTTCTGCAGTTAACATGGATTCTCTGGTTTTAACTCAGAAGCCTACTCTTTCATTTTAGATTAAAAAAGTCATGAGGGAGGGAAAGGTTTGAAGTTGAATCAAGATCTTCAAATAGCCTGGCAGGAGATTATCTCCCATATTCACATTAAAGAATTGCAGATTCTTAGCCATCCTTAATGGCTCAGGATGTTTAATTTGCTATCACCAGTACCAGCAGTGCATGTGCTTGTTCCATATGATTGCAGTCAGAAAAAGAAGAACATCAGAATTCAAACCATTACCCAGATTAAATTCTTTTTACTTTCCATTTGAGCCAACTTCCAGACTTTCCATCAAAATGCAAGCTGCATTGCACTTTCTCAATGCTAGACCTGAATAGCTTTATCATAACCAACCTCATTAATTCTGCAGGAGCAACTTCTCTCAAAGCAGGACATTTCTATGGAAACCTGGAGAAAGTTCCTCCTTCTGACTTAGAAGTGCTTTTTTGAAGCACTGAATGAACTGGAGATTTCTAGGGCATAATAACAATAAGAACAAATGTAAGATTAGAAAGACATAAACTACCTGAAGAATGACTGAGCATGATCCAAACTCTAAGCCTGACATTAGTATGTGAAGCTGAAATGTCTTTCCTGTTGCCATGTCTTAAGAGAATGAAATTGAAATCTGAGGACTTTGTTTCCTGATTTTCTATAGTGCAAAGTAAATCATAAGTCCCTAGCAAATGAGCTACAATAATTGCCAGCCTTCTGTAATAAATCAACATTTAATTACCAGTTTGATAGGTAATAGATATTTATAAAGAAGTTGGCAAATTCAGAACAAGAAGGTTTATTGAGCTACCTTTATTTCCTATGTTGTTTAACCCAATCCTAAACAAAGTAGCATGGGAAGCTTTTATAAACAGCTGGTTGAATGCACTGAATGACTTAAAAAGCAATGTAGAGATAAATTATTTCAGTAAAAGTGTTATTTAAAGTTTTTTACTTCTACCAGTATTCCTGCCAGTAAAGGTATTTGATTTCCATTTACATGCTTTGGAATCTGAGATGTGGCTATATTATATTTTTTTTCATTAAACTAAAACAACATTAGTTACACCATCAAATTTTCAGAGCTCTGTTTAAAAATCCATTTCCAGATGGTCTTTGTGATATGAAGGCAGTCATTCATGAAACAACAGATTTACTATGGTAAATATGTTTATTTACTTATTTCTTCACTGTGGATTTTTAGGACAGTTGCAAAGCTGTTGTTGTTTTATTGTGTATTTTATTGTTGAAGTGGCTTTGTATCGGTGATGAACAAGTAGAATTTAAGGAATAAAATCGTCATGTTCACATTTTTAGTAGGTCAGAAGATAAATGTATCTCAAACCGTGTAATTCAAAGGGATATTTTAGGGAACTTGGGAAAACACAGTATGTCCTCAATAGAATTAATTTCATATTCAAATTACTTGGCTTTTTATTTACTAATTTTTGTATCAAATCTCTTGTGATAGTTATGTTAAAAATAGTTTCATATTAGATCATAATTTAAGTTTTTGGGTTTTGTTTTCCTTGTTTCTCACTAGAACACCAAATGATAGTTATATAGTGCACTATTTTTCAAAAGCAACATCCATTCACAGAGGTATTTCTTGCCATGCTGGCCTTTCAAGAAAGACACCAAAGCAAATAGTTCTAGTAATATAGTATATTAGTTTCTGTAATGTGTGTATATTCTATAAAAATGCTCAAATTAATTTTTTTGTTTGTTTTGGTTTGATTTTTTGTTTTTGTTTTGCTTGCTTTGGGGTGTTTGGTTTTTGGTTGTTTGGGGGTTTTTGTTTTAGTTTTTTTTTGGTTTTGTTTTTGTTCTTGTTTTTGGGGAGCGAAGAGATTTGTCAGCAGATCTCAAATAGATAAATGAAATTATAAATCCTCTGAATGAGAATAGGCTTTCTTAGACGGCTTGGACCCAGCAGTCCCTCACCAGTGTCCAGGCCACCAGCACGGGTACAGGTGCCAGCAGCAGAATATATTCTTGTTACAGCCAAAAAGTTGTGCTTGGCCATGATAACTGACAGTGTCACAAGGCCTTTAGCAAGAATGAACTGAATGATTTATCACAATTCAGCTTATGAGTCGCATAGTTCAATCATCTATCTTCATAAAATGCTAGTGACAGCCTCAGAATTCTGTGCATCAGAATGTTGCTAACCCAAGTGAAGTATGATGCAAAGATAATATGCTTTCATGATTTATTGCCTATGGGTCCTATAATTACTAATTATATATATGACAGACTACCTAATGCATAAAATGCAACAGAAAACTTGCAATGAAAAATTATTATAGCAATGCAGTTCAAGTTCCTGTTGAAAAGAAATTTTACCCTAAGAAGAGAGATGAAATTTTCTGACCCTAAAAAACTGTATTTGCATTAGGAATTTTTATAAAACTGCAGAAACGGAAAAAAAAATTTCTACCATGTTTTAACCTCTCTATTTTCCATTGTGGTCCCACTATTTATATAAAAACGAATAAAATTATTGAAAGGTGAGTGGACAGAAAAAAATTAATTGGAAAAGACACCTTAATTATTGATAATTCATGAAGTGTCACCTTATTCCTAAGTATCACATGACAGACTAAACTATTAATTTCCTACTCTATTCAGATTTGACAAAATTTCTAGTATAATTTATTTCTTTTATTGCCTACCAGAACAAAGAAAAAATCAAGTAAAATATAAAGACATTTATGAAGTAAAAAACAATAATAAAGTGATTATTTCAATTGTATAATCAGCAAAGAGTTTAAAAATCTTTTGAAATGTGAGTAAGTGCTGCATTTCACTGTAAGAAAACTGTTGAACTGTTAGAATCTATCATTATTCCCCTTAACAAAATGCCTGAAGGAAAAAGGAATAGAAAACAAACTTGCTATCTATGTACAACCTTCAAACTTGAATTAGAATCTTTGGCTTGAATGTCTTCTATAAAAATTTTCAAGAAAGAAATTCTATAAAAATTCTATAAAAACTTACCTACTCTACAAACTGCTGGTCCTTCTACTCACACGAAGACCAATGCAGATGCAAGTGTGGAGCTGCATTTCAAGACAGAAATTTGTTCTAACGACTTACTTGAAGTTCAGGAGTTATTAATTTAGCACAGGTTGATTCCCTCACTGTCAGAACAGATTCAGTAATTATGAGTGCGTACAGTACCTATAAACTTGCATATATAAACTTCATCATATATGAACTGTGTTGGTAGCAATTTTTTCATAATGAAATCTAATAGCAATTGTAACTGGGAAAAGCCACTGCCTCTCAAGAATTTGGACTGTCACAGGTAGGTTTTCTGTATGCTGGCCTAAATTCTTAGCTGGCACAGATGCCTGTAAGTTCAGGACTTCAGCAGAGGTGTTTTCACTTAGATTACATTTTACTTAGATCACATTTTACTTAGATCACAATTGCAATTTTCTCTCCAGTGCCACTAACTCCAGCTAAACTCCCTGTACCTAAAGGACAAAGATATATATGTGTGGCTCTTTAACAATTCTTCTTATTATTTCTGAGATGTATGATTTTATAGTTGTATTGAGAACATCACAATTTCAGATCTCTTAATCCCTCTGATACTAACTAGCAGATATGGGTATCATGTGCATATGAGGTGCATATTACTGTGTTTCTCCCCTGTCAGCTTTCCCAGTGTCCTATCAATCATATTGACCAGGGCTGCTCTATTCCTGGCTCTCCTCTCTCACAGCCAATGGATTCTTTCTGCATTTCAAAGGTAGTGCTTCTAGGACCCAGCACTGTAACAGTGCTCAGCTCTGATCTCACTGCTGTGCTGAAAGATCCACAGCTGTGTGCTTGTATTTGAAAGAACTACCTTCCCTTTCTCACTGGTTGTGGACTAAAGTCATTCCTCATTTTCTAGGAGTCTGGGGAAACTCCACTAAAATTCATGGTTCATCTAACTCTGTGTTAAGGAACCGCAAAATAAGGCACAGTACATTTGAAGAATAGATGGTCCGATGGTTTGATACCTTTTCCAATGGTGTGAGATCTACTGACATTTAAACAACACATTCCTCTTTGACAGCCCCCACTGAAAAAAATACAGGGAATGCTGCCATATTGAATTGGCAGGGAAGCAGAGGGGCTGGAGGCATTTTCAAATTTCTTTTATGCTGAAAGGTTGCTTTCATTAGATACTTCTTCATAAATGTACGCATGAAATACACTTTTAAAACCTAGGACAGAGTTAATGAACAAAGCCAGAGTACACGCTATCTTGACTTTGAGATATAACTTGCATTTTCCAACTGCAGTCTGTGAAAGACAATATTCAGTAAAATGTAAAGCAGTCCTACAATGCTAGCATTTTGCTTAAGTTTTTATGGTTTTCTTAGATAACCATTCCCTAAGATCCAAATATTTTTATTGTGGCTTCCTTTGAGACACAATATATTTTATGTAACCCTGCTATTCTTCCCTTAACAAACAAAACATAATGTATAACATCTATATCATCCTGTACAGACAGGACAAGAAGACATAGCTTCAAGTTGTGCCACGGGAGGTTCAGACTGGATATCAGGAAGAATGTTTCCACTGAAAGTGTGGTTAAATATTGGGTTAAATATTAATATAGGCTGCCCAGGGAGATAGTGGAATCACCATCCCCAGTGAATGATGTCAAGAAATTACTGGACATAACGCTCAGTGCTATAGTTTATTTGCTATGGTGATGTTCAGTCAAAGGCTGGACTCAATAATCTTGGAGGTCTTTTCCAACCTTAGTGATTCCATGATTCTTTAAAAATATATTTTTAGTTAATCAAGTGGATATTTTGAAATCATTGTTTTGTTAAGGCTTTACTGTTGTTCACTAAGAACTTTTTTGTTTGTTTTTCTTTATCAGCTATCTGATTTTGGAAAACATACACCTACTTAACACAACAGAAATAGTGATCTGTGACAGAAAATACATGCAAATTATGGAGCAAATACTTTCTTCTTGGAGCAAGGAACATCTTGAACTTCTCCCTTGCAGAGTTCTGTGGCAGGTTATATCACTTTTTCCTTAGGGCTTTTGATAGAAGAGAACAGGCTGTTTCCTTTTCAAATCCGGATCCCAATGTCCACAGCAAAAGTTTTCAACATTTTAGACCTGGCTCTGTCTTCAGTAGCAAGCAGAGCACAACAATAGGAGAGAATGACAGAGCAGAACACTTCATGCTGAGACCTGAAAGTCCATGTAATGTCATTTGCACATGAGACTGGAGTTTGTTAGTTTGGACCTAGTTTCATCTGAAGAAAATACAGCCCTAAGGCATGGAGACTTTTACTAATACAAAGCAAAGGCCACTACGTGGGGACAACTGCAAGATTTGCTTTACACAAGCACCAGCAACAAACTAGAACTACAATTCAGTTTTTATGTGTCTTGGTTTGAAAGACAGGTATCTGTTAAGGAAGGTGAGAACCTCCCTTAGAATAGAGAATATGAACCCCCTTCGCTCTGAATTATTATAACTTTGAAATCAGGGGCTTTCAGGCAAAGATATGGGAAAAAGGAATAACAATTCTTGACTAAAGAGGCGAACAACAACAGTAGCATCAACAAACAAAACCAGAAACCCGGTGGCAGCTTCCTCTAAGGTGCCAGACACCGCCCCTCCTCCCCTTTGGTGCAGTTACGGTCATGGGCAGCAGGGGGCGCTGTCGAGCTCCAGGCAGGGCAGGGGTGATGATTCCCCCGTGCCTGCAGGGGGCGCTGTGGCACGAAGGCAGTTCCCTCTCTCACGCGGATAATGGAGGACGGGTTGGATGGCGGGACGGGCTGCAGCAGGAAACCTCAGAGCAGCCAGCTGGACAGGAGGGCTGACTCACTCAAGCTAGCAAGCAAAAGGTGGCAGAAACTCCACAGCTGTGGCAGGAGCCGCAGTGCATCCTAGCAGGCAATGGGGGGAAAGGCGTGGGGCAGCAACAGCTGGGCTCCTCCGTAGCAGCTGCTGGATGCAGCCGGGGAGACGCGGGCTCCAGGAGAGGGAAGAGGGTTGGGATTCCTTGCTTTCCCAAACGAAGGTTTACCCAGCAAGGAAGAAAAAGCAGTGCTGAGCAGGGCTTCTGCGGTTGCAGCAAAAGGAAAACAGCAGCTCCCCCATCCCCTNTACCCTGGCTACATCTTTTGTCTCTCTTAAGTACGGATAGTTAGGGTGTCTTAGCTACAGATGGAACAAAATTCCCTAAGAGAAACAAAACAAAAGAGAAAAATCCTAACCTCCAACAACATGTAAACCTTTACCTTCACCTCTATAGGACCCTAGCTCATGCACAAAACTACCTTCTGCTGTGCAGACCCCTCTGGTTTTTTTTTTTTTTTTTTTTTTTTTTTTACAGATGTTTCAGTTCNTTAGAGCTGGACTGTAGCAAAGTTAAGTCCGGTCTCAGTGTTTCAGTGTTTCGCTAACAGGGTCTCAACTAGCTCATGGAGAGTCATTCAAAGAAAATCAGTCTTTCCATGTAGCACTGTTTGGTTCTGGCAGTGGAGTATTCCAAGTTTAAAAAAACAATTATTTTTATGTAAGAAATGGTTTAATGTAGCTTGCATTTAATGAAAAATAGATCATGAAGAAACACTAATAAATTAGTCATTGGTATTTGCTAGATAATACCAGCATTTAGTAATTTTTTCTACTGAGGAGCAGTGGGTTTGCTTTTTCTACAGTTCATACCTCTGGGACAGAGGCAGAAGTACGAACAATTCCTTGTAAAAAGTGCTATATTTAATTTAGAAGGAAAAGTTCAATGTTTCTCCTATTTGTTGCGTGAGGCCTATGTACGATGAAGATAAAACTATAAACAGAATTTTTATATAATAGGATTAAGACATGAAAAGGGCTGTTATGTGAATTTCCTTTCAGAAAATCTTGTGCCTAGAGCTTTCTATATCTTCTAAACAGGAGCATAATAAAAGTGTTACAGGTGCTGATTTAAAAGTATTGCCAAATGAGCAATATAAAGCTGTTTTAGTGTACCACAAGTTAAGTGATAAAGCTCAATCACCTCTTCTCCCATCATATGCTTCAAAATCTCAGTCATGCATTGATGACTGCTAGAAAATGTGCATTGAAAGAACTGTTTGGATATCTGAGATACACTTAGACTTCAGTTTGCCAGAGTAGTTTAAGATGTGCACAGCTTTTATACCCTTGAGTAATCTCATACTAGAGACTGTTTTATAAGTATTCTTGTTGATTCAGAGTCCTGGCTGGTAAGCTTGTCTTAGATATTTAAAATATCAAAACAAAGTTACATTTGATTTTTGCTGTTGGTCAGAAAATGTCAATTGACTTTTAATTCAATGGAGTTTTTTTTGATTTTTATACCTGTTTCTTTCTTCCCAACATGACGCGCTGCACCAAGTTCTGTCCTGTTTGCATTTAAGCATGTTGTTTACACCAAAGTTAAAGCGTTCAAGTTGGGAACCAGTAAGAAAATCTAGGGAAACAACAATTGGTCAAAGCTACTTTTCACTGAATACTTCAGCAGTGTGAAATGAAAAGTCACAGGTTCACTTTCCTCCCCTGTCTGGAATACCTACTTGTTTTATTTTTTTTTTCATGTTTAGCCAGCATGAATGTGCGAAGAATAAGAGCTATCTCTGCCATGGTTTTGTAGGCATCTGAACTTGACCAATCCAAAGATAAGACAAAGTACTGAAGTTTACCAGCTCTATCCTTTTCAAATTTAGCCATTTAAATAATAAATATGCCGTAAATAAAAATAATTGTAGTGATACAAAAGGGTTTCAAGTTCAGAAAAGCCTTCCCAAATAAAGCTAAGCAAATTATGACAGAATAATAGCCACAAAACAAGTATCTTAAAGTTTCTTAAGATGGAAAGTACTGGTCAGCTCACTTACCAAAATATTAAGATGCTGAGCATATAAAATAATAATTCAATGCAGAATGATGGTAGAATCATGGTATCTAGCAGATGATGGTAAAAACTATAAAATGAACATAAAGCTTTATAAATATAATGCTGTTTCTAAGATGGTTTATTTCTTATAATTTACAAGAAAAAATAAATATAAAAAATTTTCCATGAAACAATCTGGAGGTTTTTTTCTATAAAATGTGTATGTAGGATAAAACAGAGTTAAATTGCCAGATTTGATAATGAATATTGAAATTGCTTCAATGCTAAGAGTAGTTTATATTTTGTGTTAACATGTTTGTAGTTTTAAGCAAAGAAATTTGAGTGTGTTCTAGGTACTCTTAGATGTATTTAAGTGTTTTCAGGCCTCAAAGATGATGATTGTCTGGGTATAGGGCACGATGCTATATGGTAATTATAGTGTTGCCAGCTAAAAGACAGGTGAAGCTAGATGCTGATCTGCAAAGAATTTGGGGGAGTTAGGAACAGTTGTGCTAAATAATAAGTAATATGCTAAGTTGGCATAACAAGTTATGCTAAATAATACGTCTGTCAGTAATGATCACTCATAGACAATAAGTGACCATTGCCTGTTCCTTAGTTAAGAATAATCCCGGAGCCACTCATGGCGATAACTACCATTGAGCAGGTGTCTTATGCAACTCCACGGCACAGATTGCATTTTGAGAACCAATATTTTCTGATGTGATGTTGACAGGAATAGTGGAAGAGGGCAAAAGCAAAAGTATCTGATCTTTAACAACAGCATTCTTTCTGCAAGCTGAAACACATATCGAGATTCCAATTTCCAGGTGTATATATTTTCATACCTAAGGCACAATAACAATATATATATATATATTTACTCAGAATAAAGAATGTGGCAAGAGCAGTAGAGACAGGAGAGGAAAAAGACTGTGCTTGAAAAGCTAAAATTGTGTCAGCAGTTGCACAAGATTCTACCAATATCTAAACTTAGAATTTCCAAACATTTTTTTCTTCTGTCATTCAAGTGCAAACATTATTTTATCCAATTTTATTACTTTTCAGTAAAGGACAAAACAAAAATAAATCTTTATTGGTTTGACCATTATTTGCCAGGTTTATGGTTCATTACATTAAAATCACCAGTAGTTAAGTCTTTTATAAGAATATGTTTGAAGGTTATAAAGACTTTGCAGCATTGTAGGTTTATGTATTTGCTGTATTTTCTGTTTCCTGCACTGCACATACTAACTGTGGAAACAGGAGAATTACTGACCCTTTTAAAAATATCTCCTATACATACAAGTCTGGAGATGCATATCAAGCTACATGCTCTTTTTTTCTCTTCTGATATTAACTTGCAGAGCAAAATCAGTATAAATTAAACATCAACAACGGGTGAAATTGGGATGTTTCTCCAACTCCTCACCTTGAAAAAAGAGCTCTGAGCTTAAATATGAGGACAAAAATTGTCACAACTGTTTTGGTTTTGTTGGAGAAAAGTGTTTTGCATCATTAAAATACCTTCAAGGACTGCATTTTCCATGGTCTTATCTTACATCAGGATAACAAAAAAAAAAGAATAAAGCTTAAAATAAAAGTCTCTTTTCTGAATCATGCATCCTAAAACAGGTTATGTACCTGGATAGCTTATTGCAGAAACTATCTAAAATGTTGCTATAGGGAGAGCTGTGATTTTACTTTTCCACTTTAAACACACATTTAACTCAACACAGAGAAGCACTGCTCTTGTAATTACATTCTGGTGATTTTTTCTTTTTTCTGATCGAATATTAATGGCATATATTGCTGAATATTTGAACACAGCAGAATGTTTCAAACAAAACATTGTTGGCTTATTTTCTTATAGTCAGAAATACTAGTGCAAGGTTGTACTGGATTAGTGAGGGATTAGCCAGCAATAACAATGACAACACCATCCTGAAACATGGCTCTGTCTGGCTAAAGTGAAAGCAAGAACAAACAAATCTCTCCCTCTGCCTTCAGGCTGAGTTTTGAGGGTTTCATCTCCTAATAAGAATTTGCAATAAGTTATCATACATATAATATTTTTTTACTACAGCTGTAAGAAGTAAAGATCCATTGCAGCCACAGAGCCTTGCGTTGCTCCAGTGCTTCATGAGGCTAATGACACTCTTCTTTCTCTCTTATCTTCTTAAACATTTGAACTGAATTTTGGGTCACAGTCCTATATCAAAATTTAAGACATGATTCTGTTCTGATGTGGCAGATTGTATGCTGTTAACTTCAGAAGAATTTTGTCCATATACATCAGCAGACTGTATAATTGTGGTGGCTTGACCCTGGCAAAATGCCAGGTACCCACAAATTAACACATACACACATAGTGCTTATGAGTTGAGATAAGGAAACCCAGGAGAAGACTCAACGAAAAGGCAAACAAGCCTAACTTAAAGAGTTGCAAAAAGTGATTTATTACTAACAGAGTCAGAGGAGTAAGTGAGAAGTAAAATAAACCTTTCAAAGACATCGATTCTCCACTCACCCCCCCTCCCTCCTTCCTAGCTGCTGCACAGGGAAACAAGGCATGGGGGGGTGGGGAGGTAGGTCAGTTCATCACCCAGATCTTCTTCCACTACCCAGGGGAGAAGAGTCTTTTCTTCTGTGTAGCCATAGGTCTTGCTTGCAGCAGCCCGCCCAACACTGCCGCAACGTGAGCTTGCCCCACAGGCAAACAGTCTCCTCAAAACTGCTGCAGCGTGAGTTCCTTCATCCATGGGGTACAGACCTCTGAGGCCAGCTGTTCCATCTTGGGAGCAAGATTTCTTCTCTTTAACCACAGTCTCTCTCAGGCACCCACCCACATCCAGTGTGGGGCAGTCAGTTCAGTCTCAGGGTGCAAGGCCTCTCTCTCCCCTGGGACTCCCACTGGACCATGGCCTCCTCCAGGCATCCACCTGCTTCAGCGTGGGCACCTCCCCACAGGCTGTGAGTGGATCTCAGCATTCCCCATGGGCCCCCATGGGCTGCAGGGGCACCCCTGCTTCACCATGGGTCTCACCACGGCCTGCAGAGGCTGCAGAGCTCCGG
>VZRN01005010.1:1420448-1485631 GCA_013397935.1 Dasyornis broadbenti | reverse complement strand
CCCCCCCACTAGAAAAAACTGGGCCAAGCTAAATCAGCACAATTATCTAGCACCCATTGATAGTCACTGCATGGGTCAGTATCTTTTAAAGGAAGATTTAATCACACAAGATTATCCATAGAAGAATTTGAAATTTTTGCTGCTATAGTTTTCCTCAAGGCAAAGCTCAACCAGATGTTATCTTTCTAAATTCTCCATTATGTATTAAACCCTTGTACTTTTTTAGTATTCGTTAAGATAGTTCTTCTTCCATGTCTGTAATAAGCAAAACATCTGTTTCTTCTTGTTCAATCAAAGTGCCTAACTCAAGAGTCCTACTTTTAAAATAATGTCATTTAAATAGAAAACCTAGATAGAGAGAATGCATTTCATTAACATATTTAATTTGCACATGAAACCATCTTTTCCAGAACTCAGTAGGGAATTTGTGGTGGCAGCAGCATGTATTTCTTTTTTTTTCCTCAACTTGCATACCAAAAAAGAGTTAAAAAAAAAAGAATGCAAATAAATAAATGTATCAGCTCAGATGAGGAAATTGAACTTCAATGAGAAACCATCATTGCGTATTTGGGATGTAGGCCATTCTAAACTTTACAACTGAAAATTCTTATATTGTAGAGGCATGATCTACTCTTATCTTGGTTTACATAAAGATCTCAGCAGGCAAAAATAATCCCTTAATATACATGAGGATTGTAATAAAATATTACAATAGAAACAGGTCATGCAGCTGTGCAAATTTATCCCCCATGATAGCTATATATTGAATATACCATATACCCCAATAATAATTTAAGTTCTTGAAATAAATCATTGTCTCATTAAAAAGGGAGGGTCGACACTACTGCTGCTAATACACACAAATAAAAAGTCAGATAGAAACAGTGGCAGAGATAAAAGATGTTTTTAGTTTTTTGACTGGGGAGCACAGTTCTGTAAAGACAATAATGAGTACTTGCTGAGTACTAATGAGCAATCCTCATTAGCATTCATTGGTAAACTCCACAGGTAAAAATGTACCAGTAAGAAATTTTCTAAGAAAATGTAAAATTGCACAAGAATTTTTGTGACAACTTTGAGCCAGAACAGTTGGGAGTATAACTGTTACACTGCAAAGCTCCATGAGGATGGTTAATAGCTGTAGCTAAGAAGAATTCTGACTTAATTCATGATAATTTAATATCAATACACTGAAGAGTTCATAAAGCAGAAGCAATTTCTTTCAGGGGCTGACAGGAATGATGCCAACTTATAGGGTAAATATTTTTAATGCAGTCAAAATAACAATGCTTTTCCAGTCATACCTCTAGCAAGCAGCTTACAGACAGCAATGTGTTGCCTTAATATAGCTTGCTAAATGTTCTGCACACAGAGAGAATACATGATATCACTTTTGCTCATAACCTGCAGCTCTCATGCTCTCATTTCTCGATCTGCTTAGGAGAGACACCTGCTCTGCTGATCCACGTTCCCTCCACCTGTTTTTTGCCTTGAGTCATTGTAATGTTCAGTTTCTCAGCGGGCTGCTGTTGCGCTTTGGGTGTTTTCCCTTCACTGCACATGGGGAGAACACAGTGAAAACACAAAATGCAAAAATACAGATTAAAATAACTGAAGTCTTTTGCATCTCATGCAATATTTAATTTAAAACATTTTTCTCATTAGAACTGTCAGTTCATTCTTTTACAAAGGAGTATCTTCAAGAGGTGTGGGTGGTGAACTAAGCCTTATTATATGAAATATAGTGAATTTCCAATTTCATGGCATAATCATCTGTCTTTAGCTCTATCGGTTGTCATGGTGGGTTCTCTCACTCCCACTCCTCCACAGGACAGGGGAAGAAAATAAGACTGAGAAGTCCATGGAGTGAGATAAAGACAGGAAGATCATGTACCAATTACAGTTGCAAGCAAAACAAACTCGGCTTGGGAAAATTAATTTGATTCGTTGCCAATTAAAATAGATCTAGGTAGTGAGAAACAAAGGCAATCATTAAAACACCTTTATTCCTCCTTTTTCTTGAAGCTCAGCTTCCTCAGTTACAACTCCTCTACATCCTGCTCCTGAGCAGCACAAAAGGGGATATAGGGGTAAGATCAGAACTCTGCTGCTCCTGCTCCCTTGTGTTGTTCCCCTGTTCTGGTGGCCAGAGCCCCTCCTGTCCATGCTCCCGCACTCCTGTGGAGCTGGCAGGGCCCCTTCTGCCCTGTTTCCCCTCACCATTCCCTGCTCAGTGCTGAGGGTCTTGGCCACACCTGGCTGTGCATCTTCTTGTCTCATATCCCATTGTGTCTTGGTTTCTGCAATATTCCCCCTTCCAGAGAGTTTTAAACACACCTCCCTTTGTGATCAACAGCTCATGCCATTGCTTTTGTCCCTTGTATTTTAATAGCCAATTCTTAATTTTGTCCAGGAGTCTCTAGCTGTTACTCAGTTCAAGGTAGTACCGAATACCTTGATTAAAAAAAAAAAAAAATTAATATTAGGTCATCTCAGGCTGGAAAATTTGGGCTTTAAGTATGTTCTGATAAGCTTCAGTTATAGTGGCACATGCTGTAAGAATTTTGGTTTGGAAGTCTATAAAAAATTCTGTCTTCTTTTTCATTTTGATTTTATTATCAGTGGAAATTAATTTTTTCTGGGTTATAATTATGTGGTTTTGAGTTTCTTCTTTTTCTAATGTAATGAAAATGAAAGCAAAAAGAGCTTACAAACAGAAAGAAAAATTCCCTCATGTTTGGTATATTAGATCTTTCATCTGTACTTACTCTAGATTGAACAAACTTGCAAGTTTTAGTAGAAGCATTTCTTACTGATACATTTTCAAGAGGCTTCTGCCTCTTTTATTAAGACTAATGAATTTTCTGAGAATATTCTGAGAAGAGCACCCTATTTTTTTTACAACTTGATCTCATATCTTTACAAAGATATGAAAACACTGGGAAAAAATTTTCATTAAATGTTTAGGTATATCTGTTTGCCATGGCTATTATTCCTTGTTCATAGAAGGTTACATTATTTTGAATATTTTGAAAGTTAATCTTCCATTATACCTCTGCTGACATTTTGCATCCCGCTTAGTTCTTGAAACAGCTTGTTACATTGCATTGTGGTTTATTTTGGCAAATGATATTTTGCTAAGGTGACTTTATCTAGGTGGAGAAAATGTTGCTTGTAAGAGGTGCCATAACTTGGAATTTGCTTTTACTAAAGCATTTGATACTTACTTGCTGACCCAACAAAACCTATCTGCATGGAAATGAGTAGAAGAAACTGGTACCCTTTTGCAGTTCTTAATGTGCCAGGCAAGCTGGCTTTCAGTCAGCTGCTAGAGACAACGTAAGAAGCATATAAATTCCATGGTTTTTTTAAAGTTCTGAATGAATGAACAATGCCATCTGCTTCATTGCTGCCAGCAGTGGGAGGGTGGTGCTCCTGTAAGATTGTGGGGTTTTCAGGAATCTGCAGGTTTTGCAGTGGCTCTGTGATAATGTCTTCCTCTGCTGTGAGTAGCCCTACATCCCAGTGACAGGATTAGCAGTGAATTGACCACCTACACGAGCGTTTTCACCTCCTATTTTTCCTTTCCGTTTTTCTTGGAAATATCTAACTTGATACATGCCTAACATGAGCATAATGTGCACTTTGGGACTGTTACTCTCTATAGTTAAATGGATGAATCGATATCTTTTCCTTCTGAGCTTGATCATAGAAACAATTAAGACCTATTCTTTATGGCCTTTTGATAGGAAAGGTGAGCAATAACACCTGTAGTTAGATATTATTATGCCTGACAGCATGGACATTTTGGTAGATCCAAGACTTGTATTTGTGATATAATGTGGATTTCTTTTAACTATTACTTTAATAACAATAACTTGTTATCACACTAAAATGATTTCATTTCTGCAATAGCCTTTAATAAACCTTATATAATGAGCCTGGGAGAGAGACACACAAAACATTTAAAGATAATAAATATTGCAGTAAGTAAAATGTTGCAATGTTTTTTTTGTTCTTCATAGGCTCTGGTCTCAATGATGGACAGTGGCATGAAGTTCGATTCCTAGCTAAGGAAAATTTTGCTGTCCTCACGATTGATGGCGATGAAGCTTCAGCTGTTCGAACAAATAGCCCTCTACAAGTCAAGACTGGAGAAAAATACTCCTTTGGAGGTAAAAAATTATCAAAACCAAATGTGCATTTAAAGTGCTGTTGTCTTTTACTCTGTATAACAGGTGAAATGGAGTTCAGGATGTGATTCATTCATGTGGATCTTATTATGGGTTAAATGCCTAGATGCTGCTCAACAAAGAGTGCAATACTGAACTTAATTTCACTTTTAAGAATCTTTTTGCACCTACTCATCCATACAAAATAAACCCTGAGAAGTTCTGTACAAGAATCAATCAAACTTGGAATGAATTCTCAGATCTCTGAACATTTCAGAGAAAAGGAAAACTTAACAGATTAAATAAAGGCACAGAGTGGAGAAATAAACTTAACTTTTCAAGCTTGAAATCCTGAAGACAAAAATAAAAAATATCATTCTTCAGGACAGGTTTTTAACCTTTTGCTGAATTTTAAGCACTGTCATTATTGTGGATAATTGAGAAGCTCTCGTAGGTTGAAGCCTTAGACTGTTCACTATTTTTGTCAGTTGACAGTCCATATATTAAAAAGAGTTCTTAAAAATTGTGCCTTCAATACTTATTGTGCCTGCTTTTCTACGTTAGCATTTATGAAAATCAAAAAAGGCCATCAAAAATCTTGGATTTTTCAAATCGACATTTAAATGTCTTTATTAAAAAGTGTGTTTTCACATCAAAAATATTTTTGATCCCAAAAAATTGCAGATTGCATTTTGAAGTGTTGCACAAATTTGAGGTTGAACATGAATACTTCAGACAGAGAAAAAAGATTTTAAAAGCACAATTTATCTATGTTAAAAATTGATTATTCTTTAAAACTTAAAAGATGCATATATAATAAAAATAATATATAAATGTGCTACAATAAATAGTCATAATGTAACTCAAGGGATGGAAAATTTACTGGTATATGAATTAGCCTAAGTAGGAAGGGAAAAAAAATCCTTTAAAGGTTATTTTCATTTCCTTGTTATCAAATTAAAGTTGGTCTGTCACAAGAGTTAAACTTCATGTTGTTGTAACATGCATATTTTCCAAAATCTGTTGTGGAAGGCAGTGAGCCTTCAAGTCAACCTCCTGCACTCCTCTGGAGGAGTCAGAGCTAGGCAGCTCTCCTCAAGCTCAGGGTGAGACACTGGAGTCATCCCAACAGGCCTTGCTTCTCCCATGCTAACAGCCCCTTCCCTGTTGGCTAATCGGTTTCCACCCCATCCCCTACCTTCCCCATATAAACCCCTGTCCTAACCCCAACACCTCAGGCTGGTCTCGTTCCTGGCCTCCCCTTCGCAGGATGCTGGACAATAAAGACTACCTCTGTGGAACTGCCATACGAGCCGCCTCACTCTCTCTCTCCCTGGGTTCGCCTTGGGTGATCTCACAAAAGCGCTGATCACTTGTAGCAGAGGTGTCGCTACACTTGCTGAAATCACTGTTGCTCCAGGAGGCTTTTGCCAGCACCCCTAGAGAGGCTGTTCCCCGCGGGACGCTCTGTCTAGGAAGGTCGCAGCACCCCGGCGCTGCCAGTGCCGAACCTCCCACAACCGCGACAATCTGTAATTCAGCTAATGCTGTTTTTTAGCCTATTGCCTCAAATAAGAGTCCTAGTATAACCAGTTTCCACATGCTAAAGTGTGAAAATTATTTTGTTGTCAAAACATAGTATATTCAATTTGTCAGAACAGACTGGGACATTCTAATTAAGTAGAGTTATTAAGCACACATAGGAGTCAATGAGAAGAAATACTGTACATAATATATCAAGTGTTAAATTCTGTTAATTTTGATAGGTAAATTCCCCAGATTGCTATTACATTTCTGGAGAGAGATTGATTGATTTCTTGTGAAATGTCTTTTACCTCTGGTTCTTTGTCTGTGAGGGAGAGATTATCTGATTTCTCCGGGTACTTTTTATGCCCTTTCTTGGTCAAAAGTCAGGTTGATTTGTTGTCATTTCAGCTGGACTGTGAAATCTGCTTGATTTGTGATTGCTGACCTGTACTTTATAATTCCACCATCCTTCCATAAAAAACTAGTGTGCATTAATATATTGTTCTAGTGGGATATGGAAGTCAATCATGAATTCCCTGGAGTCTCATTCCCACAACTGTTCATCTAAATACATGGTCCTGTTAAACAAACTTCGTGGTGTTTGTTTTTCCTTAGTATCTTTCATCCCCTGAAAGGTCTTCCAAAGGTATGTCAAAAGAACAATGGTGTCCTAACCTCCACATCCCGAGTTTATTTCAAAATCTGCTATTGCAACACGATATTTATTCATTTTAACTCTCTGAAGCTGTGAATCTGAGGAAGCTCAATTTATAAAACCCATTTATAATATTATGTTTCCACATAATATTGCTATACAAATATATGTTATTTATTTATATATCTATATAAATGATATTTTAAAGACTGCAACTTAAAACCAGTATTTTGAATGCATGTTAGAAAGCTAATCTTTATATTCATGATCTACATCTTATAAGGCAAAGGTACTTTTGTTTTATTCGTTCCATATGTATGTGTTCCTCCTTATTTTTCCCTATAAGCACTCCAATCCATGGCTTTTAGTAAATAATGTTTGCAAGAAGAGGATGTAGAGACGGGAATAGTGGGGAATCTCAAACATTTGGGCCAGGTGGTCATCAAAGATGTTTTCATTAGTTTCCTTAAGAATAAGTTCAGATAAGAAAGCATCAAACACTTATTTTCTGCAAATACATACAGTTGGTTAGGAAATGATAACTTCAGAGGACAGATAAAATTCAGAGGGCAGTATGTTTGGTTTCTGCACAATACTAGATGGCTAGCAGAAAGAGTTATCAATTCTTTGGTGATGATGTATTTTCCTTGTTGAAATGAATCTAGTAGATTTCTTTGCTAAAGAACTGAATACAATAGCTACAGATATTTACACAGTAAATGAGTTTTAAAGATAGCAGTGTTACGATATTCATCCAATCCCACTGCTCTATTCCTTGACCTTTCAAAATACTGAAAAAGCTCAGTCCATTGAATTTGTGTTTGGAGAGGTCGCATAGAATTTCTACAATGGCCTGCACACTCTTCGATGACCTACTTCATCTTTGAAGAAGCTACTGTATGTGTGCAAGTGTTTTGTTCTCCAAACTTTCCCTTCCTCTGATTCCAAAACAAGTAAGCCCCTTTATATTCCTGTCTCCTGGTGCCAATATAGCAAATGTATACTATAGGCAATGTTATCATCTTTGCTGAAGAAAATATTTTAAAGTTGCATTTCAACACTGCTGTATAGTATGTTCTCAAAAATGCTTGTCATTGACTAGCAGAGCCAGGTTTTTACAACATGTGCAGCAGTGTTTGAATAAAGAAGATGTGGAAATCAGAATATTTTGTGATTTCTGCTTGTAGAACTAACTTTTTCAGTTTTGAAAAATTAAGTAAATGAGTATATCATGAGTATTCTTTATTTCTCTGTCAGAGTATATTATGTTCACTACTGTTAAAGTCTTTTTTTCCCCTTGCTTTGTGCCTCTCCAGTGCCATCTCCCAGCACTACTGAGATCTACCCAAGGGACAGACAGCAGTGATGTTTTATTCGAGCCTAAAGAGTTAGGGGAAGCTGTGTTAAGATCAGGCATTTCTGTAGATTGTGTGAATGTGTGCTGGTGTATGTGGGAGGGTGGATGCTAATTGCCTATTACCCTTCTGTATAACTATTATTTTCTGCCCACTGGTTTTATTCTCCTTCTTTTTCTTCTCTTGAATTTGTGTTTTTGGAAAGAAGTGAACTTCCCTTCCCTGCTAAGCTCTAGAGAATGATGTTTCTTTGTTGTTTCCAATTATCTGCATGAAACAAAGAAACAGAACAGAGGAAGTGAATCACAGAGTGAAAATGAGTCCATTAACCTCATTTGCACTGTTGGAGACAAAGAGCTTTTGTGAAGCATCTTAAGCTTTCACCAAACCTCCTAATACCTGCCTGACGTCCATAGGAAACATTTGATTAGAGACTGCAATTTTGACTTGTTTCTGTGGCATTTCTTCTTAATTGTGTCTACTTTCCCTCTCCTTTTCACTGGATCAAGGATGGTAGATTTGTTAGTATGAGTGCTAAATTTTCATTGAGATCAAAGGTGCGCAGTGAGCTTCTGTCAATCCACTCTGTGCTGCTTTTTCTGACAAGCAAAGATG
The DNA here is from genome assembly GCA_013397935.1 of Dasyornis broadbenti. Taxonomy (NCBI): domain Eukaryota; kingdom Metazoa; phylum Chordata; class Aves; order Passeriformes; family Dasyornithidae; genus Dasyornis; species Dasyornis broadbenti. The sequence goes on along the minus strand of VZRN01005010.1, from coordinate 1,477,307 downwards.
AAGGGAATATGCAGTAAATTTCCTACGGGACACCAGTCTGATGTATATAGAAAGTCCTCCCTTTCAGTACAAAGCACATGAAGTCTTGTTCCTGGAGTAGAATTCATTTGTTTTGAAAAAGTTGTGTTGGTCTAAAATTCCGTACATTTAGAGGTGGTGGAAAGAGGAGAGAATTCAAGGAAAAGAGAAAAATTACTTTCCTGTGTTTCACATTTCCTGGGCTCTTCTGTGAACCTTCCTTTCTTAAAAGCCTTTGAGTGGTGTGTCTACAATTTTCATCAAGTTACCCATTGTTATTATTGCGCGGATTGGTCACTAACAGCTGTTATAGTCATGGTCAGACTTCCTAGGTAATGTCACTGGCATTTCCAAAGCATTTGAACTATCATAATTGCAAATAGTATCAGATAGAAAAGGGTCACATTCTTTTTTTCTTTTCCTTTTTTTTCTTTTTTTGGATGGAGGAACAGGGAGGCACTGTAGCTCAAATTCAAATTTGTTCAGCAAAATCGAAGTTGAGTTATTATGTGTCATGACAAATAAACGAAACCAAACAAATGCAATTCATGTTATCGGTTACTTAAAAAATAGGAGACTAAAATCCCTGCTGACCTCATCCTCGAAAGTCTGAAACTTCTCGCATATAAATAAGTAACAATGATGTTTGGTCGTATTTGTATTTCTGCAGGTCTTTTCTGCAGATTTTTAGTATGTTATGGCTTTTTCTGTTCTCCTTGTTTATGGGGGTTTGGGTTTTCTTTTGCATGTATGACCAAAAGACAGGATGCTCACATTTACATTTCTTGTTGAATGAGTGTTGAGTGTGTTTCGAAATCTTTCTTTTGTCATAACTCTACTGTAAGCTGAAATACAAATCCATCAGGAGAGCAGAGGAAATTCCAAGTAATTCAGAGTATAATGTGATTTTTGTGTGTCTTCGGCATTTATCTTCAGGTATTCTCCCAGGTCAGTCCTACAAAATAAAGGTAAACACAGGAAATGGAAATAAACGAATTGGAATGAGTTGTGTATTTTAACAGCTCTCATATGTTGGATTGTTAAATCTGGAAAGTTTATAAGTCAATACACGAGCAAAGAATGCAGATATGCAAAATTTATAAACATGAGCAAAGAAAGGAAATGCTTGTAACAAGTAAAAAAAAATTAGATGGCAGGCAATTATAAACCTCTGTCTGGTATTTAGCACATGATTGAAGTTCTTTATTATTTCATCAGCTCTCTTGTACTATGAACAAGGAAACAAATTCGCTTTCCCTTTATACAACTGACAGAACTGAAGGGAGTTGATCATCATTGCCCATTAACTCTTTGAGATTTAGGCTTTTTTCATAATGTTTAAAGTTTTCTTTATTTCATTCAAATAATTTGAATGTTAGATGAATGAGACCAGGTAAAATAATGGTGACTCTCTCTGCTTAATTTTCAGTAATGTCAGTGATCTTATAATATGCCAGTATGCCAATCCACCAACACATTTTACACAACAAGCAGAAATACTGGAGATAGATTGATGTCCTGAATAAACACAGGTGCAGGCAGAAAGCTGGTACTATGTGCAAGCAAATAAAAGATGAAATGCATGGTAATGTCAGTTTAGGAATGTATGTATGAGGGCATGAGTCTTGCAGGAATAACTTCAGCTTTTGAGCAAAAGCCTATTAGATATGAGAAATGTCTATCCACTGAAAAATAAATGGATGAAGTCTTGAAAAGTGCTCTGCTTGTTACAACATAAATCTCTTGTTAAGCTGAAGGAGTTAGCCACAGAATATATATCTAGAAGTTTCTCAAAATATAAAGTATAGGAACTTAATGTCTTTTACTTTATTTTCTTGCAAGCACTAAAGCAAATGTCTGTGTGCAGCAGAAAAGAGAACATCAAATTTTTCAATACTTTTTTTTTACTCTTACTGACATTTAAAACCAAGAAAGAGCAAAGAATGAGGAAGAATATGTATCATAGATAGTAAACCTGCATGGACATGGGGTGGAGTAAATTGACTTTATGGAAGTCTATTGTCTCTACCTCTGTGAGTATATGATTTATTTCCTTTTTCACTAAGAGTAGTAGTCATACTGTTGCCTGAGTCTTAGACTGAAGCTAATTGTGCCAGTCTCTGAATATTCCAGAAAATTCAAATAAAAATAGAAATTCCCTGTATAGTATAGATCTTGGCTTCATACAGAAAGGAAAAGGGCTTGCAAATTATCAAGCTTTTTTCCAAAAGAAACACTTTTGGAAAAGAAAATTTGTTGAAGACCCAGAAGAAAGCTATTGGAGACACACTTAAAAGTGAAAATTATGCCTGTATTCTATATGATCCTCCTTTATTTGCTTTATTAGGAAAAGCTAGAAGTAAGTAAAAAAAATGCCTGTAGGAGGGGAAGGGCAGCCATTTCAACAAGCAGTGAAAGTTGGTAGGAATGTTAACCAGTACTAATCACTAAACAGTACTGATTAGAGCTCTATAGTTCCAGAACGTTAAAAATAATGGAGTCTATTGATGGTATTAGGAATCATAAATATATCTCTGTGTGTGTTGAATTGTGATGTGAAAAATAAACACATATGCTTTTCTGCTGTGTGAAAATGATCATACTTCTAAGTAGTGGAGAAAGCTAATTAATACTGGAATAGCACTTCCACCACCTTAACCTATTTCTCAAGGGTATCCTGGCTTTGCTTCTAGGTGTATCCTTGTGCTTGTTGTCAACAGCCACAATTCAACACATCTACATAGGAAAATAAAGATAGAAATAAGAAAAGGTGAATTCTTGGTGCTATCAACAAACTCTTTTCAAAGGCTTTTTTTTCTTTCTTTGGGGTGCCACTTACTGATGCTCCTCCATGGGGTTTCAGTAGGTGTTAAACTATCTGTGATTTTCCTCTTTAAAATCATAGAATCTTAGAATGGCTTTGATTGGAAGGCAAGATCAGTGTAGTTCCAACCCCTCTGTCCTAGACAGCGACATGTTCCACTAGACTGGTTTGCTCAGAGCTCCATCCAACCTGGCCTTAAACACTTCCAGGAACGTGGCTTCCACAACTTTTCTGGACAACCAGTTCCAGTGTCTCACCACACTCACAGTAAAGAATTTCTTCCTCATATCTGATCTAAACCTACTCTGTTTCAGTTTCAAGCTATTTCTCCTTGTCCTTGTAAAGGATGCCTCTCGATATTTCTTGTAGGCTCCCTTCAGGTACTGGAAAGCCACAATTAGGTCACCTGTAAGCCTTCTATTTCCAGATTGGAAAAATCCAATTCTCTCAGCTTTTCCTCATAGGAGAGGTGCTCTATCCCTCTGATCATCTTGGTGGTCTCCTCCTTTTTTTTTCCCACATGTCTAAATATAAGACAAATTTTCAGTCACATTTCAATGTTTTAAGTATGTAAATGAGCACCTGTTAATATTGTAAACAACCTTAGGCAAAAAGTTGCCTAAATGTCATTGATTCTGATGAAAGTCAGACAACTGACTCACTTTTCAGAGAAATCTACTTATCTAGGTAATTGTGAACATGAATAACTTTTGAAATCTGATTTAATGAGTCATAAATGCATAACAGGAGAAAGAAAATCGGGATGTACAGCAGATATCACCAAATATAGTGTTTGTGAAAGTGAGAGACAGAGCAAAAATATATTATTTAGAAAAGGCCTGTCTGACTTGCATGGTCTGAGTGGAGAATGGTTGTCAGTGCTGATTGTAAATTCTGTATGAAACCTGATTGGAGCTCCAGTTATAATTACTATCTGCTGCTTCTACTATATAAGCAAACTGCAGGTAGCCCTTTGTATCTAGGGCTGCCAATTAAATCCTTGCATGCCTGCAGTCCCAGGTTGTTATCACCTTCTACTGAAGACAACAAATCTCATCATATAAAAGTGGCAGTCTACAGCTCTAACAAGAACACTTATTAGTGATGCTTTTGTAAATCATGAAGCAGAATTTAAAGGCTTATATCTTCCAAAGAAAGAACTTTGTTCAATCTCACAGTCAGTGGTGTAGTGCTGATTTATCTGCATAAATTGGCAAAATTAAACTGTGAAGCTGAAAGAGAAGGTTTAAAGCCTTGTTTTTCACTTGCCAGCTAAGCACTGAACTTACCTGTATAGTACTTTGCAGCAGGAAGTAACAAGTTGGAGATGCACAAATCTCCAGTGTGCATTGCTGATGGCAACTGGCTTACTGCCCAGTTTGCATTAAATTACCTTGTAAGTGTCAAAGTAAGTCTGCTTTGAGTTTAATTTGGGCTGGATAAGGTTTGAGGATGCAGTGCTGAATATTTAATATTGATATCTTTAGAAGGGAATTGGTAGTTAACCAGCACATTGGTAGACAATTTTGGGTTATTAAATTCTGTCAAAGACACTGCCATTCAGCTTGTTCACTGACTGGCCGTAATCCTTTTACTTTTTTTTCCTCTCTTTTTTTTTCTCTTCTTCTTCTTTTTTTTTTCTTTCTTTTTTGGTGGGGGAAGGGTGTTTTTTCTGTTTTTTTTGTTTTCCTTAAGACAGAGCAATTTCTCTGAGATAGGAAAATTAGCATAAATACTAACCATACAGCTATTACAAAAAAATCCTGTGTTTATGAATGAAGAAACGAAATACTAGACTTTTGAGGGATGATGGTTAATGTCAAGGTTATATTGCAAACTGGAGAAAAGAGAAACTAGATCTGTTGCCATGGCAATAAAGGATACCCTTAGTCTCTTTGAGTTCATTGTCCATCATACCAAATGTATGCATAACTCAGCTGATCCTAAGAAGTGATTTTACAGACTTTCTGCCTCTGGAGTGAGACCTGCATGCTTATCATTTGATCTTGTCCAACAAATCCAAGTGAGATTAGATGCTGTGACTAGTAATATATAATGATTGAAAATCCTTTGGTAAACAGACTTCTATTTATCAATATAAACAAGTCAAATAGTGGTGTAGAATAGCAGTGTGCATGATGTTTTTTGTATTCGTGTAGGAAGTATTTTGCTTTAATCTTTAACAGCAAAAATGTTCTCTAGAGGGCACTAAGGATATTTCCTTGTGAATCTTTTTCAAAGTAGATGATGCCTCAAAAACAAGTAAGCTTTATTGACATTTGAAAAGGCTTCATCTGCTTCTTACACCTAATTTTTAGTTTTCTTACTGACCAGACTTCCCAAAACATTTTCTGTACTTGTTTGTCATTTTTTTTAGTCAGTTTTTTGAAAATTGATTTTTATATTTGATTCTGTAAGTTTGGAGCTTTCCATAATCAATTAGGCCTTTTGTGGTTTCACTGCCATCATAACAAAATAGAGTAGAATTTTGGAACAAGGTGTTCAGATCCCATATTCCCATTATTTTCATTCGTAGGAACAGGTTGTCCAGGGTCTGAATTTTTTTTTTAATTAAACTTTCTTATTTTTACTTATTGTCTTTGCAATTTTTGTTCCCCATTGGCTTGATAAGAGCTTTTCCATGTTGTTTTTTTTTTGACTGTACAGTAACCATTGCCTTTTATTAAGAACTTGGCTGAAGTAGAGGAGAAAACACAGCTGGAAAGGAAGAGCCTTTTATTATTTAAATGTCTTAAAGATCATGGAGTGAGTAAACAGTGTTTATGCTGGTAGTGACTCAGTTATTCTGTAGATACTTGATGAAAAAGCTTGAGATAGCACAAAGATGGAATACTGCATATCTAGATGCATCTTGAAGAAAGGTCACTCAGGAATTATACAACTGGAATAAAAAATGAAGCTTAAATCTTTCTGAGAATAGTGGGGCTCTTTTTGTCAGTTATATATTCCTATTTCATTTTTAAACAGATTTTATTATATTTATGATCTCAACAAAAGTCAAATAGGACAGGTCTTTATAAATGCAGTGAGTGATCTTTTCCAGAATCCTACAAATGTTAGCAAAAAGACTATAGTCATATCTCATGTTAGTGCCCAGAAATATATAAATATCATACTCACCTATCATTTGCTAGTGAAATTCCTTTGCTTTTAAAATGTGCCATCAACCACTGTGATGGTTGTACAAAATGACACGATATGTGCATACATGTGCACTCATTAAAAATGTGGTCAACAACTAATTTTATTTAGTGCTTCAAGATTTTGAAGCTCAAAGATACAAACTCCATTGTTTATACAATCTACCTGTAGAAAATAATTGCTGAATGTTATACAGGCATGCAAAATGTGAAGAGTTTTGTAGCTCTCTCTGTTCCATGCTTGAACTTGTGGTAGGCAAATTCTTACTAGATTATGACACATGCAAGGTCTTTTTAGCTTTTCACTGATGATTTTCAGAGTTGTGTTCAGGCACTGTAGCTGACACTCAAAAAAAATTGATTTGGTTTGCATACAAACCTTGTTTAATTAATATTGTGGCATCCAAATGACCTTGTAATTTAAAATTAATAAAGATAGATTTTCAAAAGTCACATTTGATTGAGAAAGTAGAAAAGTACTGCAACCGAGGATCTCCATGGAAATTTTGCAGTAAAACTTTAATTAATTGGGTCAAAGAAGTTTGCCATGATTCTAATATCTTTTGAAAGTATTCACTATAATACTGTTCTTGCAAACGTATTAGCAGTTACTGTAGACTCCATTTTATTCTGTACTTGAATGTATTTAAGACTCTGACTAATGAATGTACTCCCAGCACATCATTACAGTGAGGCAGCTATCCAAGTCTTTGCATTTCACCCTTTAGATTTGTTTTCTCAGTCAAGAACAAATGTGTAAGGACTCTGATGGAATTTCAGTACTAACTCAGATTTCACTGAGCTGAAAAAAAAAAAAAAAAGATCCTTTGAAGAGGATGATACCAACATTCAGAGAGCATTCTTAAGGAAATCTGTTTCATCCAACATCTTTTATATTCTTTGGAGTGTGACATACAGAACATTCTTTCTTACCCTTAATTTTTCATGAAACTGCTCTGAAACTAGTCTCATTTACAAAATTCACTCCATTTGCTGCCTTGCTACTTTCAGGAGATGCAAGGGCAGGAAAAATATGATTATTAGCAGTTTCAGAAACAGTCTTAGAGTTTACTGCTCTACAGATCACAATGATTGGGACTCACATTTCTAATCCTATTGATCTGCAGTTTCATTAACTTTCAACATCTCAGAAGCCTGTGAACTGTATGTAAGATGTTCTTGCTTAGTGAAATAAATAGACCTATTTTACTTTCATGATAAGCCTAAGACTGTTTCAAAAATACTTTGCTAATAATGAAAATAAAAGGGGAATTCTACATAGTGCATGGATCATCTAAAAATAAAATTAATTAGAAATTAAATTATCATGTGTGTAGGGTTTATGCTAAAAATATATGTTGAACAAAAAAGCCCACTAGTACAAATATACACAACTTAAAAAAAAATTGCATGAGTGTATCCCATTCCCTTTTTCTGCATCACAGTCAGATCCACCTGAGCTGAACATTTTAAGCTGTGTGAACTTTCTGATAGTATTTTAGTTTTCTGCTTCAATTGAAGTTTTTGTTCTTCATTTAATGCAATCTGCTACTCTGCAATGTGTTTTGTTACAGTGAAGTACCATTAATAATTTTAAAATTATTATATTCTATTGTTAAAATTCAAACTTCCTAAACATGCTTCTTTAATATACTGGAATTACTTTTTATTTATTATCTGTGGTGAAAAATTGTTATTCTTAGCTTAGTTGATAAAAAGTGTGTATTTGACTCTCTGATAACTTATTTTCCGGCCTAAATTAAAAACTGCAAGGTAAATGTGGATTCTCCTCTTATGCTTTTAAAAAGTTACCTCAATGGAAATTAAGCTAGAGATTTGGAGAGGGTTCAACATGTGACTCTTAGCAAGTTATTTAATATCCGCTGTTCAGTTCAGCTACCTAAAAAATTACATTAAAAGTATTAATTTGAGGGTGACTAATTAAAGATTGACTGTGGACAACTTTACAATTGGTTCTACTTGCATTACGAATGTATTACTTTTCCTTGAATATTCAAGTCATAGTTATTCATCGCTACAAATAATTACTAGAAGCTCATTTTAAGCTGCAATGACTACAGATGAACTGCAAGTGGTTCTTGAAATTTGAGCTGTTGTAAAAGTAATATTGCATGAAAAAGGGAAGAGTTTCATGAACAAGCATACTCTTTGAAATGTCAATTTTGTTAGATTTAGAATGGCATTTAAAATTATTTGTCCCATTTTAGAAGGCTTATGTCCTTTCCAAACATAACGTATTGCAAATTTTATACATGTATATACACATGTGTATACACTCAAGTATAAAGGTATAAACATATATATATGTGTGAGTGTGTGTGTCTGGTATAAAAATATCATCATTTCATTTCCGGATGAGTTAGTGATGAGTTAGTTACAAACAAAGACCAAATTGGGTAACTGGGACAATACTATGTGACTTATGGACAAAACTAAAACAGAATGAACTTGTAATTGCTAATATATTATCAGTTTGTGAAGTGAAAACAAATTACTTATTTATTTACTGATAAAATTCAGAAATAATTTCCTATAATGAGTAAGTTCAAGAATTTTATTATCTCCTTTATGAATCATTTGCTGATTTTTTTCCCCAAGGAAAATGGTTGTTGCATATGTATCTTCTGATAAATTACTTAGAGTTCCACTTTAATAAATTACAATCTGAGAGACTCATTGCTAGACTTCTTTAAAGGGTATTTGTGAGTCAGTTTGGATTTATGACACAATGCAAATCAAATTTTCAGTTATTGTTATTGATACTAGAGTTATTAAAAATTAATCATCTTATGCACAAGGGATAAAGATGACAAATATGGGAATATGCTTTGAAGATGCACTGAAATTAATATTCTTGGAAGAGTAATGTGACTGAATCTTCCTGCTTATTAGTATGTTTTGGCAAGCAGTATAAGGATTATAGGAGATTTGTATTAATAAAATATCTAATAATATAAAAAGAGTACTGTGTTTAAGAATGAAATAATTTTAGGTAAATATAAAGTAGAATGACTTTTTGTTTTACTAGTAGACAAGGACAACTTTGTTTTAAACTGTGAGAAGGCTAATTTTTTAACTTAAGAAGAATAAACTAATAGGCAGTAGATATCTTATAATTTCCTGATAGTTTCTTCTGTCTCCTAAATAGCAGTTGTATACAGAGAGAGTAATAGGAATATACTTCAGTATTTCATTTGCATTATTTCACAACCTACAAAGGCACATAAACTTTAAGAAAAACAAAACTTGATTTCTTTTCTAAGGTTTTTTTGTGTTATGGAGTTATATATTTGCATATCTCAAGGTCTTGTCTGCAAATTGATTAATGGTGGTAGTAATGGCATTGCAAGACTTCAAATAAGTGGCATTGTGAGTTTCACTAATGAAACCTTTAACCTTAGCAGTAGCAAAGTGATACACCTTTGTTTTTCCATGAGGCTTTGTGATGTACTGATGCTGCCAAATTTCATAGAGTCATTGCAAAAATGAGACATACATTATGAAGTAATATTTAGGGGAAGAAAATAAGCATGTCATACTTAAAATATCATTTTGAATTGCATGAAAACTTCAGTCTTAAAATGCTCACTCTTGCAGCATAATAGAAATTTCATTAAATTTATTAAAACTTACTGAAAAGCGTTTAGCTCTGTGATCAGAACACTATCTAGATTATAAAACACATTAAATGGTGTGGAAATAAATGATAGTTTTTTATATATTGTCTTACCAGGTCAGCATGAGCAAATTCTGGGTTTACAGGAACAGTGTGAACAGTGTGATTGAGGGGATACACACCACTTCCTATTGTCTTATAACTTCATGCTAATGTCAAAATAATACATTTTTAAAGGAGTGATTAGAGAGCCAGATTGTATTTATTATTTTATTGCATACTATGTATTTGCATATCTTTTTTAAATAAAATTAAGTTTCCTTATGTGGGTCTTGAAAGAAGAAGGATAAAAATTATTTCAATTCTTAATCAGTGTGTATTTCAATCTGTCTTGAAAGCTGAAGGAAAATATATAACGCAAAATATTCTGTGTTATATGAAGGATGTTGAATTGCACAGATGCTAGTACAGTATGTTTGTGCACATCTGAAATATAGATGGACAAAGAAGAGTGTAGACATGTACTTTTGGGGCTAGATAAGATAATCAAGGCTGTCAGTGGTAAGGTGTTCATAATTTCCAGTGAAATCAGAGGTGGTGTCCAGAGTATGGTGCCATACACTCACTCATTTGAATGCTGGTTTTGGTGTAGTCTGAATAATGATGAACTAAACAAGCCCTTTCTCAGACTCATTTTTTAAGCAATTCATACATCTTTTTCCTTAATCTAGGTCTGGAGAGTGTGTGCTTATATACCTACATCTTATAATTTCTTCCCCTTCATACTCTGGATTAATCTGATTCTAGAAACACATTACATTTTTAAATAATGGAAATGCATTTGTGAGAATCTGCCTTTACCTTTTATTCTGCCTCTACACATTATGATGTTTTTTTTTACCTGGGGCTGATTATGAGGCCCTGAATTCCTTAGTCAGTTCCTTAGTTCCTTTCTATTGTTCTTCTTCTTACTTGCCTTCCCTCCCCATGATTTTCGACTCCATCCTCCCCTCCTGTTTCCCAACACACTGCTCAGTATCGCTCAATCAACGTGAAGAGATGAATTGCTTCCTTGGCAAGAAGAGAGCATGAAGCCTGAGCACAGTGCACTCTAATTTGTCTTGTGACTGAATGTAAAGCAGGTTCTATCACCCAGGCTGCCAGGGGAAGGGTGAGGGATGGTAGCTCTGATAGGTTTATCATGTGTTCTCATCTCTAAGAAAGCTAAATGAAAACATAAAGTTCTCAGGCACTGGTTGGGTACGTACTGATAGCTTATTACTTCTAGCGCTAAGACTTAGGTCCACACTGTAGTGTCAGCATCTCTTTGTTTGAAAAGGAACAGCAATTCTGTACTTATAACCATGAAGACAGCAATTTCAAGGCATGTGTCATATGTCCATATGAATTACATTTAAAATGTAAAATATGTTACTGAACTATTTCTGTTTAGATGAAGGCAAAATAACTTCACTTTAAGGTAAGCATACCAATGCACGCACCACCTCACTGGACTTTTAAATTACATTTTGGTGTATGGGTCAGAAGGACTGATGCTAATGATGACCCAGAATTAAAAGTTCGTGCAATTGTCCTGACAATCAGAGAAGACTGCATGAGAATTAGATGAGAAAGTGTAACTAGTCACTACAAACAGAGTCTTATCACCAACCTTACTAAATTAACTTTGCTCATCTATCTTGTTTGGGGTTTTTTCGCTCACGTTCCCTTTAACATATATTTTTCCTGTCATTTTAGTTCATGTCCTTCTCTGTCTGCATTTATGTAGAAATACTTTTTAATCCAGGCTGATTTTTTTATTCCTCCTGAGAAAAAAAATGTGTTATAGCTTCACTTAGGAAAGATCCTTGAAATATTTAACTATAGCTGACCATTTTGCACTAGCAGGGTTTTTACCAGCTTCACTATAGTGAAAAATCTTGTGGAAAAGTGTGTCGTAAAACATAGGTATTGCTTAGATTCTAAATGAAGTTGTTTCTCCCTGTGTCTGTTTTTATTGTACTTCCAAGCAAATGGACCGAGACTGATGAGTCATCATGGCTAATTGCATTGTTTAATGGCTGAATTACACCTGCAGTAGGGGCTATTTCCCTAATAAATTCTAGACAGTTCTGAAGACCTCAGAAATAATTTCTGTGCTGCACAAACTTGTGCCACAGAAGTCCTTTAACATTAAGGCAAATACAGCCTCAGCAAATAGAACAAGAAGAGAGCTAGGGATTTTGTGCATAAGAATACTTTCTCTGTGCAGAAAACAGTCTTTTCCTGAAGGGTAATCTTAATAAACCTGGATTTCCTGTTTCCAATTCATTTGTTTTCCGTAGTTCAATCTGTCTCAAGAATACACGGTGGTCTGGCAGAAAGAAATGCAGATGCCAACAAAAGGTCAAATGTAAGGATGACAATTCCTAGAAGTGAAGCTAAAAAATGTTAGGTCGATATTTTTGGATTGATAAGGATGCCATAGAAGGAGGAACTAAATGGTTGTGCTGTGCTTATATCTTTATTTGGAATGTTGCTGTTGTTAAACTTTATTTCCCTCTGCATGTCTTAGGTGTACACATTCCCTAGAATTCTCTATTTTACTGAAATAGTCAATAAATTAAAATTAAGATGTTCCTTCTGTAAATCATCTGTAAATGCTGATAATTTCACAGAATGGATCTTATTAGTTCAATATCAGAATGACAGCTGACAGTTATTCTCTTTCTGAGTATACACCTCTAGGTATCCATTTTTATAATTTATTTTTACACAGAGGAGAGTTGGAGAGTGTGGCCCTCTAATTCCTACCTTGGCTACAGTAACTTGTATCAGACCTGATAGAATTCAGGTTCTTGCAGCTTTCTCTTTGAGGATAAGACTAGTGGGTTAGAAATTATACTATGTGGGGGTTTTTTCAGTAAAATAAAAGATTTTGGACAGAAAGGAAGACCTTAAAAACCTCAGCAAAACAACACATTATATAAATGTTTCTTTACTAGTAAATGTTTCTTTTGTATTGCTTTGTTTACCTAAAATCATATCCTCACAGAGATATGGCCTTCTCTCAGGGTGAAGGAAACTGCTTCTGTTTTCAGAAGTTGTTTTTCTGTGTTCATTGGCTTCTCATATTCTGCGCAAAAGTTATTTTATAGTTCGATTGGACAGAGGGCAAAGTCATGCAAGTTAATAGTTCTGGTATTGTTCCTTGATATGTCTCAATTATTTGATCAGAAGAGGCTTTTGCCAACTTATTCTTTCCTGTCTTCCACAAATAGCTTTCTTGTGCATTAACATACACAGTTCATGCAATTCTCAATAGTCAGAAAAACAAGACCAGCTTTATAAATTACTGAAAAGCTACTCTAAATTCATCACCCTCACATAATAGCCCTGAGACATGTAAGTGTAGGTCCATTGAAATCCCTCAACCTGCCTGCTTGGAATCTTTGATTGGGCACACAATAAACAACCATGCTTACACGGCCTGATATTCGTGCCTCTGGTAGATGAGCAACAGCTACATAATGGAAAATACACATGGAATAAAGAGAGCAGTGATCTGTGGTTGAAATAAAGAATTTTCTTGGCAAAGTGAATTTACTATCATTTACTCTTACTGAGAAGGTTATATGTAATTCACTGATTTCATTTTCAGAAAGCAGCTAATTAGGTGATTCATTGAGATGCAAATGCATTATCTATTGATTTCTTGCTCAGTCAGCATGGAGTAAAACTAGTCTGTAGCCCAAGTAAACCAAATCAGGGAAAGTTCTTCCGGCCCTGAAGAAAATGGGTGATGAAATAAAAGTTGTGCTATTAGGGAAGATGAGAAAGTTCATTCACACATTATTAAATAGTGCAGGGAAGATGAATGAGCTCAACTTTTTAACAAAATAAGGGAGAAAAGCTCCAGTGTGGTATCCAATAAATCAAGTAAGAAAGTCAGGGTCCTGCAGCTGTTTAAATGCTCATCTTCTGATATGCTTTTTGAGCTTGTATTTTACTCTTTTCTCTGTTCTTAATGTCTTTGTGAGTTTAACTCACTTTCCTGTATGCTCTGTTGAGAGCATTAGCTCATTTTTAACTTCTCCAGTTAATTTTCTTGGAAAAGGATAATATTGAGATACAAACCAGGAAAAGACCAGACACTAGGAATTCACAAAAGCGTTGCCAATGTTTTCTTTTATTCAGAATTTAGAAGTACAGTGATCTGAAATACTAAATTAATCAGTCTTTTTTACTGAGTGGGCTCTGCAGTTTCTTGGTTTAAGGTTGATGGAACATTTTCACAACTGTGATCCTAAAGCATTTGCTTTTCTTCTTTCTCCTACACTTTTCAGAAGTTAGGGCTGCAAAAGGAGATGTGAAGCATTAGGCTCCTAACTTATGTCTAAACATGGTAGAGGATGGCCCAAGAAACATAAAATATATTTGATTAATAAACAGAATTTTCCTAAGTGTGATACCTGCTTAATTTGGGTTTGATTAATTTAAATAATCCTTTGCATTATGTTTAATTGATTTTATGTTCATGTTTCTTAACAAAACATCCACCTGTTCTGACACTAGACTGTTTCAATACATTAGAATTGTTCTTCTTTGAAAAGAAGATATTATATGAAACTCCAGGAAAAGATCAGATTCCCTGAGCTGTGACGATATGTGTAAAAGATTCTCCCTATGGGTAGCTAACAATAACATAAATGAAGCCTCAGGCTCTTATAATTCTGTTCCAGAGTATTTACTTCACTTGAAATCATTGAGAATATATTGTCAGTAAAGGTGCTTGTCACACCTCTCCTGGCTTAAAGGTTAGTCATGCAAAAGGGCACTTTAGTCATAGTTACGAAAAGGGGTTTTTTGTGAAGGGGTTAATGCATTTCTGTCCTCTGGTTAGACCTGCGCTGGGACCTTGGTCTAATGTTTCTTTAGCTCATGAATATTAGCCTTTCTTTTGAATAGACCCAAGACATATGGAAAATCATCTCAACTACATGTCTCTTGTGGGAAGAAGCCTAAATGTCAAGCAGTAGCATTGAAAGCCTTTAAAATTGGATCATGTTCTGCAAAGAAACATGTTTATGAGCACAGCAACGTTTCTTTCCCAGAAGTGCCTGCAGCCTATTGCTAAAATGAATGCATCTTTCTCAGTCTGTGCCAGATGTGTTCGGCTACCAGGGACCTGTGAATTGTTTCTTGGATCTCAGATATACTTCCACAAAAGGTCTTTTGGCACCACACTCTGCACTTGTGTCAGCTGCACAATTTGACAGGGGCAGTTTTGTATTCTTGACCCACTGCTCCCTTTTTGTTGTGCACTAAAACCAGGAATACCTGGAGGCACCTCAGACAACTGATGCTTTGTCTCATGTAACAGAAGGTCTTGAAAATGAAACATATAGGAATACAGCAAAATACTTTCATGCTGCAAAGAGAATATTGGTTTTGATTGTCACTGTCCTGCCTGTTGTAAACTTCCACAAATTCTGGGAAGGATCGTACAGAAACCCCATATGATCCTTTCAGCAGATAATAGGAAAAAAGAGCTGTTCCTTTCATCACTGAGTGTGCCCACTTTCTCTTTCAGCCATCACTTGCCCTAAGTCATCGTAGTTTTAGGGTCTTTCATCTCACCATCATCTTCTCTGGAACTGATGGAGTGGAGGAAGTGTAATTTCAATTTCTGACCTGTAATGAAAGAGATGGAGTGCCCTTCTGAGCCCTGCTCTTTGGCTGTGTCCATGTGAGCTGCATGGCAGGAGGTCAGATGTGCAGACATCATCTCAACATGTTTAGGTTTAACTTCTCTGAAGTCCCAGTTTCACTATCATTTTGCTCAACATATTATTGTATTAAGCAGTTAAACAAGAAGGTGAATTTGTCAAAAACTTTGGGAGAGATGTAGAAAGTATAAAAAAAAAGCAGAAGGCTCTTAGGTTATGTTACTCTGATCTAATTATCTCTGATAATTAAAACTGCTCTTTGGTTTTGTTTCCTCTTGACTTTTCTGGATCAGATGGATCTTAGGCTATGGCTGTCCGGTCAAATTAGACCAGTCAAATGCATTTACATTTGGATTTCTGGAACATATATTGCCCTCCCATGTACATCTACTCTAGAGATCCTGTTCACATGTTTTAAAAAGCTTTTCCTCAAGAGCAGTTTCTCTTTTGTGTGTTTGAGATCTCCATTAGCAGTTTTCAGTTTTTAGTGGAAGGAAGCTTGTAGACAAGATCTTTGTATATGTTGAAACTGAGTTTGTATCATCTCTGAAATGAACAGAAATTCTGCTGATTTATCTTGATATTCTTTCATGTACAAATTTAAAGAAAAGTTCTTAATACCTGTAGTCTGCCCCAGACTACTAAAGGTAAGGTCCCAAATGAAATTTTATTTTTGCTGAAGTCAATTACTATTAGGAATAAATTCTAATAGTATCTGGAAAGTGACATGAAAAATGGTTAATCTATATTAGTTTTATTCAAGAGTTAGATTAAAAAATTAGCTGTAGTTACTTCCGAATACATGAAGTTTACTTTCATTACTCTGTATTTGCATAAAGGAAATACATTTACAGATTCTTCTTTCCTGAGTGAACTTTCCACTTTCTTATAAACTACATAGAGGGTTTTCAGTTCCTACTTTTGTTTGTGAATACATTTTGACATTTTTACTACAATACTTAACAGGGCATTGACAGTTTTGCTCAGTTTTTGAGCACTGTTGATAAAAGAAGAAACATATCTGACATGATAATATTACACTGATTTTTAATAAGAAAAGTTATACTACCACTGCTAAAAATACAGCGGCTAAAGTTACATATTTTGCAATGGTATCAAGTTACTAATTTTCCGTACTCATTCAATGGCTGAAGAAAGGCATACTTAAAAATCTAGTGATTTCAGGAGCAAGTACTCTGTGACACCAGAGCAGATGGCAAAATGGTGCTAACAGCTCTGATTTGGTTGCTTTTTTACTTTGATTATCTCTCAGTAAATTATGCTTTTAGAGGGTTAAACTCCAAAGCATCGTTGGCATATTCAGCCATGTCAAGAATTTGCACTGAACCCCAAACCATGTTTACCTGGCTGATTTTCCCTAAAACCTTTCATTGAAAGAACACAAGGTCTGTTTTATTTCAAGAATTCTGGGTCTCCGTAACACAGATCCTTTTCACTGGAGAGAGATGGTTACTAGATAGTTTTTTCATGATTTTGCTGAGTAGGATGAGATGAAACTCAACAAAACCTATCAATTTCACTCTGAGACAGACACTCTTCTTTAGAGAAGTCTTATATGTGGACATATGTAAACAGGAGCTTAAATAAAGATACTCCTACAGTCCAGTGTAAATTAACCCGTTAAATTTTATGTATTATCATCTTGCCCCTTACAAACCTGGAAAGGCCTAAAATGTAATGCGAGTAAGAGAGTGTGTTAACTCAACTTACGCTATGATGTTCTTGATATCAGAATTGGAACAACGGCATCTTTAGGAATTGAAAACAAGAAGTAACCAAGTGGAATCGCACTTACACTTGGCAAAACTTTGAAGAGACAAATCTTTTTGTTAATGCATTTACAAACTTTTTGTGGCACCAGATGCAGTCCTGAATAAAGTTTGGTGAATTGCACTGTCTTAGTTTCATTTTAGTCTATCACCTTTATTGCCATCTGTATCCTCTTCTCTAACATCACAAGGTGCTAAATGATATCGCTCGTACCTGGGAGTGACAATATACACATCTAGGGATCAAAATGCTCAAAACATTTAGCACAGCATATGCTTCCTGTGGAAATTTTCTATGCAAAAATACCCAATTTATCTCTGAATAGAGCAGCAAAAGAAAAATCCACAGCTGGCAGTCTTCATCTCTGCTGATCCCAAGTGGCAGGCTAAACAAACAGGAAAAAAAAGCCCTTCTGTTCGCTATTCTCCCACTCTCCCTTGCACCTCCATTCAGTGTAAGAATTGTAATAGATCCATGACAAGACGCAGGATAGAATGCCAGCACAATTTCTTGCTTATTCAAGATATCTAATTGTACCCAAGAACACCAAAATATTTTCAACTCTGTAGGCACTGGAAGGATGATATGTAGAAAATTAGGTGCCCTAGCTGAAGGCTTTACAGATTGAACAAACAGATATTTTTCATTTTCTAGCTGTGCAGTAAAATCTTCATCAAGCCTCTTTGTGTTGATGCTTCTGACTTTCCCAGTCCTATTGGTTATACTTTATTTATTTTTCAATTTTCTGGAGACAAGGTGATTTTTAATAGCATGTGCAAGTGTTAGTCAGAGTTCTCCAACTGATTTTTAGGCTATTTTTATTCATCTATGAATTTGCTGTTAACAAACACTAATTTTTTTCTACCACTAATAGGAATAGTATTTAACAGGATACTGCCCATCTTAGTAGGAGAGACATGGTAGGAATATGTGGTCATTGCTATGGTGGAAGGAGGTTGCTAATGTAGTCTCAACAGAATTCTGTACTGAGAACTTTTATGTTTGTTAAAAAAAAAAAAAAAAGTAAATTGACAAGTTGAGTGAATAACAAGACCATGAATTTTGCTTTCAGTACTGTTACATTCCAGGTAGTGAAGTCTTTCAAAAACTATCAATGAAGAGTTTCAGAAGGATCTTAAAAGACTGATGAAATAATAAAAGGTTGCAGTTCAGCTTAGAGAAGAGAAGGCTCTTGGGAGACCTTATAGCAGCCTTCCAGTACCTAAAGGGACCCTACAAGAAAGCTGGAGAGGAACTTCTTACAAGCGCATATAGGGAAAAGACAAGTGGAAATAGATTTAAGATGAAGGGTAAAATTTAGACTAGATATTTGGAAGAAATTCTTTACTGTGAGAAGTGTGTTGAGACATTGGAAAAGGTTGCCCAGAGATGTGGATACCCTGTAGTTGAAAGTGTTCAAGACCAGGCTGGATGGGACTTTGAGCAACCTGGTCTAGTGGAAGATGTCCCTGCCCATGTCAGCAAGTTGGAACTACATTGTCTTCAAGGAGTCTTCCAATCCAAATAATTTTGCGATGAAACATAGAAAAAAATTGATGCAGAGGAAAGTTAAATGATGTGCAAAAAAAGCAATTTGAAAATAGATTTACAAATAAATTCATGGGCTCTAAGCTGACTTGCCACTTAGGATTTAGTTCTTGCTGTTACAGTAGAAAATGTCAAATCAGAATTCTGTAGTGGTTAAAAAAGTATTTGACATGATTATTTAGGAAAAGCATACACAACAAATTAGAGAAGAGCATTAAGTAACTCTATAGAATACCTATAGCTTCAAAACAGAAGGTGACATGATCAGAGTCATGGGATACTTTCTGCACAAGGAGAAACAAAAATTGACTAAAGCTGGAAAATGTGACTGCTGCAATAGATCTCTTTAAAATCAGAAGTTTCAGGGTAAAAAGGAATTGGTTGCATGTTCTTTTAGTACAAAAAGTAGGAGACATCACATGAGATTAGTGGGTTTTTCCTCAAAACTCAGAAAAGGAGGTGATCATTCATACGTTCTGTAGTCAAGCGATGGTACTCCATGCCATGAGATGCTGGGGATGATAAAATGTGACCAAAAAAGCAATTGTATTTTGTTTTCCTTTTATTCCCACTGAGAGCTATTGAAAAATAGATAGCACTTCTGACTCAGGATTTCTCTAGTCAACAACTTTCTGAAGGTCAAGAGAGGTTTATGGAGATGTGCCATTGCACAGCTCAGCACTGCCAAAGAAAGGGGTTTGAGATGGGAAGACTGGTATGACATTTCTTGCCTGTGTAAGAATTTCAGTGGACCAAAGCCAAATAGTTCTGTTCTGTGAGGTTACTGGAGATGTGAAAGTGGTGTGCTCACAATCAGGAATGATCTAGTATGTCCTTCCCAGAAACAATCGATTAGTGTAAATCACTGCATGCGCTAACTGTCTTCAGTTTTCACTCTGAAATGTTAGCAGAACAAAAATGCGTATTTTCAGAGTGCTTTAAAGTTTGTTAAGTTTGATATGATTTTAAATGTGCTTACAGTCCTCTTCTGTAAGATTTCAGTGGACAATTATTTCCTTCTTTTAAGGAGAGAATCTAGTATATGAGCTCTGTCATAGTTCATTTCTGGTACATCGAAAATGCCAGATTTAAGTGTTTCATGTGACTGAGAAAAAAGTCTGACAAAAGAAAAATAAACATATCCCCATGGTTTACGCTTTGTGAGGATAGCTAATATTGCCACCATTGTCAACAGATTTAAGGATGCCAAGTATTTCAGAACCTGAATTGCATGTGATAGACTTAACTTAAAACACGAATGAAAGCGAAAGGTCCTGTTCACACCATCTGGCACATGGCATTTACTCGAGTGAGAAAGTTCCAAATAAATAGGAGATGAGGCCAAATGACTACAAGTGCTAAAAATATATTTTTGTCTAAATAAGCAGCATGTCAAATACTGCGAGTTTTGTATACTTATGGAAATACAGAAGATGGAGAGAGAATGCACCATTCTGAGTTAACAGCTGTTGTGAAAGTCATGCTATATGAAGACAGGGACTGTAGTCTTGGTATTCCTCCAGGGCTCTTTTTCCAGACAAAACCAAATAAAGATAACACTTGTAAACATTAACCAGGTTTTTGTTTTCTGCTTCATCAAAGTGTAACCCTGTAGAGCATCAGTTCTGTTTCCCTGGCTGGCCTTGGATGTTCAGTGTGGTGTGGCACTATGGCTCTGTACTGCTCTGGAGTCTGTCAGCTACTTGAGCTATCCTGTTCATCTCTGAAGGGTGTGGCCTCCAGGAATAAAATAATCAGGTTGGACTGAATAGAAGCACTCCAGAATTTCTGTAGTGTCCTCACGAGTATCTTGTTGCCTATCAGCCTCCATACTTCTAAGTGAGTGGTCTTCATACTTCATTAGGATTTGAGGATTACAGGCAAGAGTTTGAGAGTTAAGTATAACTTGAATATTTATGTAGTCACTTTTTTAAACCCATACAGCATCCCATACCATCATTTCCGTGGCATTGTCTGAAGAAACACAAGCTGTTTTCTTTTTATCCTTCCATCTCACCTTCAGCTCCTCATCTCTTACTTTAGGAAAAAAAATAGCACAGGGGAACCATAGAAAAAAGTAAGAAGCCTGTTTTCACACTGTCTGGCAGGGCATTAGCCATCAGCTACTTTGGATTGATACACATATTTGCCCAGATTTTGTGCCACGGGAGGTTGCCTCTTCAGTTTTAGTATAGCAACAGATGAGCTACCTAGCAAATAGTCAGGCTGGAGAACTGCCCAGTGTGGTCTAAGAATTTGCTTGTTTATTTAAGAGGAAAAGGCAGATGTGGGGGGTTACTGCTAAAAGCACCTGACCTTTATGTTGTTGTAGTTTGGCTGCTGCAGTTACAGGTGCTGAGTTATTTATAGCAGTAATTGCAGCGTAGATTAGCTTTGTGCCTCTGAATATGCTTTGGTGACTCCAGAGGAAGGCCGTCTCTTTGAACCTCCTCACTCTAGTTTCGATGGTTTCTCACACAAACAAGCACTTTAAAATGTCCTTGGAGGGTTTCTGGGGAAGGATGTCTGTCAGACCTGTTTACCCAATGTACTTGGACTCAGACAAGCTCAGCACTAGAAGGACAGGTACAACCATTCTTTTGGAACCTTATAATGCCCAGCAAATGTCAGTTTCATTCTTCGCAGTGTCCATGTTTTTAAAGTCCTGCATCTGTCACTCTACTGGAGACAGCTATTGGCTTTGGATACGAGATGCAAAATACTTACCTGTAAAAAACCCTCTCTTAGTACTGCTGTGCTCTGACTGATGTCTCCCTCTGCTCATAGAAACATAAATAAGCAAACCCTATATATATTCTCATGTCAGCTTCCCAGTTTTGCTGCATAGGAAAGCTGGTGGATGCAGGCTGAATAGAAACACTTTGATGTGTGCTCGTCTCTGCTCTTAAAACTGTTTCTCAATGTATGTTTTGAAGGCAAAGTAAAATCTTTGGATTCCCAGCTTTAAAATCAGTGTGAGTGAGTGAGTAGAAAATATGTGCATATATGTACTTCTTAATGGAAGAATGCTTGATAATGAAGAATGAGCAAATAATTACATGGTGTATGTACTAGTTGTTTCCCTCATATTGCAAAACTATGCCTTACATTTTATTTTGGAGAAATCACACTTTTCTCCTGTATATTTTACATATAAAAATGGGATACAAAAATATCATTTAGACATGAGAGGTAGTTTTCTCCTAGAAACTGAATTGCTTCTGGATGTGTAAGTATTTCCAGTTACCTACAAAATAATTGGGTCACAGTTAATGTAGTTCCTTAGATTACCCTGTGCAGACCATTATCCACAGGAATACAAAATAATGACCTGAGAAAATTATCTCCATTAAAGCCTCTTGGACATGTGATATGCATTCCCAAAGTCTGGAGAATTTATTTCTCTCCCCAAATAGCATGCTTGATGGAGGAAATTAAGATTTTCTTTTTTTTTTTTTTTCCAGACAGAAAGAAAGAAATACACTAGCATGCACTGCAAACAATTAATTTATAATGGATAAATGTATGGTTAAATTCTGTATAATAAAGTGTTTAGAAGTTACCACACAAGTAGTTCGGAATAGCAAGAATTTTTTTTTTTTCGTTTTGAATATGTGATATGGCAACAAACCACTTAATAAACAGTTTTGAAATAAAATAAACTTCTCAATCAAGGGTGACAAAAGCAAGTAAATATATACCTAAGTGTATAGAGTTCCTAGATATCCATGTCTCTTGTTTCCATGTGAATTACTGGTCACTCTGTGTTACTCTGGCCAATGTTCTGACTGTTAACACTTGTTCATTTGCTAACATATCCTGTCATACTGCCCACTGACATATGAAGGCTCATAACATCAAGGATCAGTGCAAAACCTTTCTTTTTTTCCTTTTTTCAATTGCCTGTTTAAATCACTTTCTACTGCAAAGTTAGTCAGCTGTGTGTTGTTTCCCCAGCTGTGATACCATGTGTCTGGATATAAGGACTCATTAGTTAAATCTTTGTGTGTGGGATCTGGGTTTCTTGGCAATGCTTTTTTTCCTTTCTGATTCAGAAAGCTGTTTGAAAATGAATGCCTAAAAGCAGCCTAGTCATTTATGTTGCAAAATTTTTGACATTTCTGGATAAATTCCCTGCCAGAGGCATTTTAAAAATCTATGTAACCTTTAAGACACCCAGAGCTAAGAGGGCCCTATTTTCTGGCTTACTTGGCAAAGACATCCACTTCCTTTCCTTCTACTTCTCTCTTCTTTTTCCTTGAAACTCCCTCTTTGCTTACCAGAAGTGGTCTTTATTCTGTCTTTTTATGTGAATTCTGGAATTCTAGTGAAGAGCAAGACTTAAATATCTGTCTGACAGGTAAAAAAAAAATACATCAGTATCACTTGTGTTTATTTTAAGTTAACATTCCTGCATTTCTTGGCTAGCTCTCTTGCAGCAGTAAGGTTTGCTGGAACTTAATCGTTTGTTTTGAATGCACAGTAGCCTGGTCTTTCACTTGTTTATTAGTCTTGTAGCACATTCCTGTAAGTGACTGCTATGACATTTAGAGTTCAAGAACAAACTAGGTTATTTTGTATTGAAATGTAAGCCAGCGTCCCTAAACCTTTAAATGTTATGGAACATATTTGTTAAAACTGGCATCTTTCCAAAGGCTTTAGCTGGAAAAGATGTCATCACAGCAACTGTGCTTTTCTGCAATTCATTGAGTAACTAAATTCTGATTATGGTAAAATTCAGGGACTACTTACACAATTACAGTCCATCTAAGCAGAGAAGTATATACTGACATTTAAGGAATAAGGAACCCTGATACACAAGTTGATAAAAAGATATGTGTCACAAATCAAATTTATTTTAAAAGCTGACTCACTCTGTGTGAATTCTAGAGGGGCTTTTCACTTTAAAGTTACTGACTTCTATTTCTGCTTGAATTCAATGGTCAGTGTATCTTAATTAAATTTGTTTGTTTCCGTTTATGCTAATAGCAAGATAACAGGAAATAGAAATAAATTAAACTGTCTTCAAAGCAGTTTTTTAGCATTCTAATAACGTACAGAAATGCAATTGAAAATCCTGTTGTGTGAAAAACTAAAAATAAAATAATAATATTTAATTTTATTAATAAAATCCATAAAAGGATTGTATAACTGATTGAATAATGGTCTCCAATCCCTAAGCAGTCAGTTGGGCTTCAATTAATGTGTAAGAATAATGATACAAAAGAAAGTATTATAAAACCAAGAGCTCAATTAGGATAATATAGTTATTTGCATATATTTCAGTAGAACAGTAATTTCAGTTCAGCATTTTTCTGATACAGTGTAGAGCAAAATCTACATCTGGAGGTAACCTGAAATCTTCCTTTCCTACATGATTTCCTTAAAGTAGTTCTGAAAGCTCCACTAAGTCTTTCTGATCTTTACTTAAAGGTAAACTTGTGATCTGCCAACAGTTTTGTGTATTAAATACTCAAAGTAAGGAGAGTTCTGTGGTCATGCTGATTCTAGAATCGTGTCCAACCTCTGTTTGTATAATCCTGTCCCTTAGATCATCTTTAATTAATTAGAAATTAAAATTTGTAGGTCAAACACATCACATGATTTTTCAATCATACTATTCATAACATAAATTCAGATTATTTAGCTTTTATGTGCAAGAAAATTTACGAAAAGTGCTTGAGGGTTTTGGTTGTAAATGTCCCTTTTTAGCAGGGCTTAAGGGCACAGCTCACTACACTGGGCTTCTAAATCAACTTACTTTTGCAAAATTTTTAAAAATGGTTCTGATCTTTTCAATCCAGATAAACACCGTTATGAGAGATAAACAGTCTAAATATCTCATCATTCATTTGTCTGCCAACTTTTAGGTCATTGATTATGGTTTTTAAAATGATCATTACCTTTAAAATTATTGATGGTAAGATTCTGAAAGTTTGAATATATGCTTGACAATCCCAAAGCTTATCTGGATTCATTAAACTAATTTAAATCAGGTTAAAATCTAATCCAGAAAAGGGCTTCATGCATGATTTCTCAGAGTTTCAAAGATGGTCTTCTGTCTGCTTCTAACCAATACCTGAGGGTTTATATGATTTTGAAGTAAAGCCATTAAATTTATTTCTGTTAGCACAATATTGATCTTGGGCTTACTTTAAAGGTTTTAGACTTCTAGCAGATCTTGCACTTGGCATGGACTGAGTTCATAATGAAATCTAAACCACAGAGAAGTCCTTGTGGTTTTGATTTTTGCTGCAGACATTAACACAATGCTACATGGAATCCCTGAAAACAGAGCAGATTATTTCTCTGTTTGTTGTTAGCCTCATGACAAATTGTAGTGCCAAGACCAAGCAGCATGGCAAAAAGTTGTAATAGTTTTAAACTGTTTCCTAATGGTTGGTATCATGTAGCTGGTTAAAGCACTTACAATAGGACAATATTTCCTGATAAAATTATGACAGTGGATTTAAAAACAGTGGAATTTTGAAGACTTTGTCACTTTGTCCTGATGGTTATTGCTGTCTAATTCTATATTTGCTTTAGTTTGGTCAAATGACAACAATTTCCAAAGGAGTCAATCCTTTGGTCCAATATTACAAATTTCCCCCCCCCCATTTGCAACAGCTGGAAACAATGGCAAATACACAGAATGCATTGTGCACCCAGCTAATTGGGAGAGTAATGATTTCACTTGGCCTGTAAACATAAACTATTCCAAAAGGGCAGAAGGAATTTCTGTGTGAGGATATAACCTAAATGTGTCTGATTCTTTCAGATTGAAACTGGAGGTTTGGTGACTTCAATTCATGTTTAGCACACATGGGAAGAAAAAGGAGGCAGAGAGACCATATTGAAGGAGGATTTTGATCTCTCTCTAGGGGAAGAAGTATCCCCCTAAGGAATTAGGAGTAAATTAACATCCTACTTTGGTAATAAGATATTGTTGTCAAAGTTCTTGTAATACAATAATATAAGCAGTAGCAATGAGTGTTATTATGTATTTCTCAACCAAAGAAGTTTGATTTCAAATACAGAAAATTGGAGTTTGCTTCATATCAAATATATAAAAATAGTTCCACTAGCAAGAAACTCAGTGTGTATGGATGTGATTAAGAATTTAATATACATAAATAAAAATATATAAATATTATATATATGTATATAAATTTTCTACGCATATGTAAATAGATTAATATGGTCAGAGATTAAGGTGACAAATAGTTGAGGTACTTTTTTCAGTTTTTCAAAATTATTCTTGATGAAGCCATAATGTCATTATTAATTTTGAAGTTTGGCTTTCAATGGTATATTTCTTCAGCAAAGACAAGGGAGGGGGTTAAATTTTCATGTGCTTCTGTTGTCATTACTGTCACAAAAATAATCTGGAGTTTGGACCTAAGACTTTTATGAGAAGGAATGTATTTTGAGGCCTCACTCCCAGAAGTTCCACCCATTTGCCATTAATTAATCAAATTGGAGATTGAATAAGCAGTAAAGGCCTATTCATGATGACTGACAGTAAAAGAATCAATCAACTGACACCTGCATGTTTCCCAAAAAGAGCAAAGATGAAAGCTGACCATTCATTATTGAAAAACAATAAATCAGGATGTGTAGGCTTTTATAATGAGAACATTTCAGTAAGTTGTGTTCCCTAAAGAAGACAGAAATAATAACATACTTATGTTTATTTTTGGAATTTCTTAGTAATTTTCAGTAGGTTTTAATATCAGCATTTCTTCCTTTGCCAGATGTTGGATTCCACATTTTACTTTGCTGTTTGTCACTGATTGATCCATTTTATCACTAGACTATGCTACATTATATCATAGGAATCTGCATCTTCTCAGGCATTCCAAATTCAAAACTTTCATTATAAAGCTCAGTTTATGCTTAAAATCATAGAATAATTTGGTTGGAAGGGGCCTTTTGAGGTCTTGTGGTCCAAGCCTCCCTGCTCACATCGGTGCTAAATTCAAGTTAAATCACTTGTGGGATTACTAGTTTATTTTTCAATATGATGGGTCTAAAGTCAGGGGAAGACTTGTCTCAAATACATAAAATGCTGTTCCTGCATTTTTCACTGCTTATCTTTAGTGGCTTTTTTCTGCACTGATGCTGCAGAATGAATATTGTAATGGCAGTGAAATGCAAATAGTGATCCCTGAGTGTTCTGGCTGTTTGCACTCTCCTTAGAGCATTCCGAAATAAAATTGCACTGTATTTCCAGAAAGGCATTGTTGTCATTAAACTGTTTCTTAGGTCTTTGGAGTCAGTAAAATCTTTGCCTAATAAAGGAATTCAAGCTTTGGCTTCTGTGCAAATCTTTGTTGGTAAGATAATTTAAAGACTTCACTGAAAACTGCATACTCAGAGTAACATCTCTAGATTTTGCATTTAGTTTACTTGAATACGAAATAATTCTATTAAGTGAGTGGCTTGGTTCACTCACTGCAACAGCAATTCTCTCCTCTGTTTCTAAAACAAGGAACATTCCCCTGCAGATTTTCAATTTTCAAAGTAGTAGAACTTGTGAAGAAAACATCATAGATTCAATTAAATGGTATTCAGAAAAATCTCCCTGTTGTATTCAAGAATAATGACAGGGAAGCATATGTTTATAGAAGATAAGGTGGTGGCTCAAACTGCTGCATAACCAGTCAGTGGAAGCAGTGTTGTCCAGCCTCTTGTTAAGCCCAGTGCTGTTGGATAATTCTTAGTTTTCTTTTCTTTCCCCTGTTTCCTCATGCTATCAAGGTCAGAATTGCCAGTAGTAATGTTTCCTGCAAGTTATCCTCCTTTGGAACTTTGTCTAAATGCATTTAAAGGAATTGCCTACGTTTCAAGGTCACAGAAAGCACAGTGAGTCTTAAGTTTAGTAGGAGTTTTGAGTGGTACAGTGTTACTAAGCTATTTCAAATAGTCTGAAAATGATTTTCATTCTCAGACTGACCCAGCAGATACCTGCATTAGTAAACTGCCTTCCAAAATCAAAGGCTTGTGAAGAAGTTAATTTAAGGTAACTATTAAATCTGTATGTTTCTTACAGTTATGAATTAGTCACTGGGAATAGTGGACTCAGTTTATCTTTTACCTGTTCTCACTAGGTAGAAACTTCTATAAGCTTTTACAATAGAACAAAATGCATGTTAGTCAGTATTTGAGATGTCCAACCCAGAAAGAGGCCTCTACATTCGAGTACCTGCTAACATATGATTCGACATCAACACAAATACTTTACTTACAAACTATGCTGAAACTGAAAGATAAAAGCCACACTAATTTTGGTGTCACTGAAGCAGTATAAACATCAAAGCCTTTTTGCCTTGCTCACTGGAAGCAAACTTGAACACATACTGTACAAAATACAATATGCACACCTTGTATAAAATATGCAGATTAAAAAGTTTAAGTAGAAAGTGACATATGAAATTTTGCCAAAAATGTTACGGTAATTGAACTATGTGATCGTTCTCTGAAATAATTTGCTGTGAATTTACACTAAAATCTCAATGTTTCTGTATGATTAGGTAAGCAGACTTGAAGCCATTTCCAGAAAGATCTTACATTAAAGGCTCATTTAATGCATTAAGGACCTCTATAGCGAAAGGAAATACAGTCGTATTATACAGTACATTACAGTAGTAATGTAGTTATGATTTAATGAGTGTTGATTTCCATTTGAAATTACCTTAGATTTTAAAACTAATTCCAGTTGTCAAGGCTTGATGTCCTTGACCATGACAGTTTTGCTAACTTGAAACCTTCAGCCACTGTTTGGGTCTCTGTCCTAATTTCAGTTCAAAATTGTGGTTATGATGTTCAGCGCTGATGGGCCATCATCACATGGCACAGGGCATGCATTCTTGCATTCTATTTATCTATTTGCACTTTAGTGAAGGCTATTTGTTTACCTCTGCTACTACAGTGATTGTGTCATGAGAACCTAGAGCACTGAGAGAAATTACAGAAGTCTGGTTCCTTGCTGTGTTTTAAAGACCCGAGTCTCTTGTTTCCAGTGCAGAAAAAGAACTGAACCCTAAATTGAGCTCTTGATTTTTCACTTCACCTTATAAATTAATATTCAACACTCATGACACTTCTTTTTAAATGCAATTTTGAATGAGATTAAAAGGAAATTATACCTGTTGTGGGGCATTTAAAAAAAAAACAAAAACGAAATGCTTACATAACAGAAAATCTAAAGTAAGTCCTTATTAAACGAAGTAATTTTATCCATATTTAGGTTTTATTTACCTGTGGCTTTTTTTCTTCTACTCTCATGCTTAACGTGGACTTCAAGTGAAAACTACTGCTGAAATATAACATTGCAATTTTGGCCATCATCTGTTTTGTCTACTATAAGGTTGTCTGATTAAAAAATTCTAACAATATTTTAAACATAAAACTCAAACCAACGTTATTTTACAGAACTTCTTTTGAACTGTACATTGAAAATTGGACAAATATTTTCTTCTGGGATATTTTTATAGTAAAAGAATGAGAGAGTAACCTCTTTTATCATCAAAGGGAATAAATTAATATTGGAAAGATAAGAAACTTTCATGTATTCTGATGCATCTCTGGCCTGGAGATACCTGGGACTCAGGAGACTTAGACAGCAGCTGGGCTAGCAGAACTCAAATTTCATAGTAGAATCTGTCAGATAACAAGCAAAAAGATGGAAATGTAGCTGTGCAACAACCAGAAGGGTTGTGTTGAATCAAGGAGGAACTGAGAGATCTAGCAATATCTAGTTGCTACAGAGAAGGGACGTTTTGAGTACCTAAGCGAAGAAATGTTGACAGGACCAGCTAGCCTTCACCAGAGAGTTCTAAAGGCAGTCAAATGTGAAAAATAAGTTAGTATTAACTGATTACTTAGCTCTCTTGTCAACCCATACTCTAGAAGTATAGGAGCCGGGAAAAGTGACAACACTTATTAAAGGATAACAGGAAGAGTCTGAGAATTAATCTGATTTCTCAAGTGGATATAAGTTAATAAAAATCTGATCATGTGTAGAAATAATTTATGCAAGAAAACGAAGCATCTATGTGGTTCTTGTAGAGGCCTCACAGCTGTTCATAGTAGTCAGTAAGCATATGGGTAAACTGCAGGCCAGCTGATATATCTGAATTTCAAAAAAAAAGTGTAGACTAAGTTCCTTATGACAGGTTCTTCAAGAAACTGAACTGACAAGGAATAAAAATGAGAGCTAGCACCATTATATAAATCAATGATGTACCCCCAGCTTCTGAGTATTGTGTCCATTTTGATATGGTCAGCTCAACTCAGAAAGGTATATTAGAAGTAGAAAAGGGTGATAAAGCGGATCAAGACTTCTGTATGAGAAGAAATTAAGAACAGAAAAGGCTCCTCATGTTGCTCTTGGATGAGGAGGGATGTGATCTGTTTTTGCAGTCATGAATGGCGTGGAAAACATGCTAGGAAATGACTATTCAGTGCTTCTCACAAGCCAAGCATTAATAGCATGTTTAATATGAATGCAAGTATATGCAAATGCAAAACACTGCAGCAGATGAGACCAGTGTAAGTGGCTTCAGAGAACAGTTATGTCACTTCACAGAAGTCCATCAACAGCTATTAAATACAAATATGGTCGGCAAATGGTTCAGGATGGTCATTTTATTGAACGCCACAGGAATTCAGTGGAATATGCCTGTGGATGCATCATCCTGTCCTTGCTATGTTCATATATTTTTTTCTGAGAATCTACTCGGGTCACCTTAGAGGCCATATGGTTATTTCTGTACCTGTACAGGAATATGAAAGTTGGGGGAAAAAAAAAAAAGGATTGAGATTAGACAAAAGGGGAAGTAATAAACAGAAGGGAAAGGTATCAGTGAACCACGAGAAATAGATGTTTGATAAAGCAATAAAGATACAGATGGGCAGAAGGCAAATTTGTGGCAGGAAATGGAGTGAAAATCTGGGAGAGGAGAATTTGCAAAAAGGGGAAAAGATTAAATATAGGAAAAGGAAAGTAGGGGGCTTCAAAGAAAGGTGAATGAATATGTGACAATGGAAAAGGAGAAAATCCTGTATATCTGAATAGTGGAGATTCATAGTAGTGGGGGAAAAGTTTTATTACTTTTTCTTTTTAATAACATGCAGAGTCTTTGCAGGTGAGCTGGATATGGTAGCATATTATGCATGCCTTAATAAGAGACTGTGACACTGGTGATTGCTTTCTTGTGTGCTCAGGGCCTAATCTCCAGTCAGGGCTATTAATTTATATGCGGGGGACTCCACTTGTAGCATGGTGTCAATCGAACAGCTGTGTTTCTGGACAACTAGAGACACTTCTAAAGTTCAGATTCTGCCAAATTTAAAAAGATAGTGTCAAATGTACTCAGATCAAAGCTTCTTCCTTTTAATCTTTCTGTTTCTAGATTTAACATGAGTCTCAGGACAGAGTAGCTCATCTGAAAACAAAAATGCCATGTATCTTTTTCTATAGGGTAAATCAGTATCAAATTGTCTATAATAATACTATGCATTTTAAATATGAGAAGGACTTTTATTCTAAAATTTGTATTAAGTTTAATTCTTACATTACTTGCTATTCACATTACCAAAGTGCATAAGGGAATAGTCCTTATTGCCACGTAAAGCTCTTCACAGTTTAGTGTAAACTGCTATCAGAAGTCAACACAAGAAGCTTTCTAATTTATGGGAGAAAGAAGCAAGTTCTCACCTGATAAGCTGATACTCCTCTGCTAAAGTTAATGGACTAGGCCAATGAACAGTAACTGAACGTGCAATGTTAGTATAGTTTTCCTTTTTTAGATCAGTCATTTGCCTTGATACAGTGCTCTTTATGTAAATATGTAAACATGATTAGTCACTATGAACTACTTTTAAAAAAGCTTGAAAGATAAACTTTCAGCAGAATGTCTAAAGCAGATAAGAGATGGGCAAATTGGTTCCAAGAACACAGAGTTCCATAAATTAGGGCAATATTGTGCAAGTAATTAGACACCAAAAATTCTAGAGATGTATTTCCTACCCACTGTGCAAATGCCCTAACATGCAGCTATGCACACACCTTGCCAGTAAAATTTGCCAGTGTTTATGCAGAAAACACCAGAACAGAAATCTGACAGTTTATGGAAAAGGTAAGTTGAGGGAAAATCATCTGAAAGGTCAGAAGTTTTGCTTTAATCTTAGCAAAGTCCATGATTGCTAACAGATATCCCAGATATCAGAAGTTTCAAGACTTGCCTGCCTAAGGAAACAGGCACAGATTCAGTGGTTTCTTCAGAGTCCAGTCAGCAGACATCCCACGATGGTGTCTGCTAACGCCATCCTGTGAAATAAATTGAAATAAAACAACCCAGATAAAGCAAGGCATATTATTTGTCCTGAGAGTAATATTATGATTTTTATCAGAGTAATTATTTTTATTAACTGTTCATATTGTGACTTTTGTCGCTCCCCTGGACCTAATAATTAGACAATATTTTAAAAGGCATTTTTAAATATACAGTGTTAAAATTCAATACTCGTGTCAAGTCAGAAGTCTGCGTGCTTTACGACATTTTCAATATAATTTTACAATAGTAGCAGTGTAGACTCCTGAGGGAAGGATCTCAATAAAAAGAACAATCTAGAAATGTGGCTAACAGATTGGTTGTGCATGTTGACATTCTTTACACACTTAAGTTAATGGGCAAAAGTACACAGTTTCCTGCAGGAAAAGACATCAGAGTCAGTGCCAGTGTCAAATTCCCAGTGTTAATTAGGAAAAAGAAACATCTGCAGTTATTTGGAAATCAAAGTAATCAAACTTAATTATGTAAATCTATTTAAAATAAGATTTTTTTTCATATTTTACCATGTTTTTCTCTGTCAAAGAACTGCTAGTAGAATGGCAGAGAAGAAAAGTGAAGTAGTCGGTCATTTTTTACAATCTAGCATCATCAGCAAAAATGTTAGGCATGTTTTCCTCAGTTTTATATGTTGCCAAGACAGGGTACAAACTTATAATGTTAAAATTCATTAAAACCTTCTCCCATGCTCTGCAAATTTTGTTAAAAATATTAAAGTGCCTTATCTCTGCACAGAAGCTTACAACTGAACCTTTTTGATCTACGTACTCTGATTTTGAATGGAAGGAAAAATTTAAACTATTAAAAGGTATATTCGTTATTAAATATTCTCTGCCCTTTAAAATACTCTATCTTAGTCATGGCTTAGAAACATAAGGTTGAAAAGTCAGTGCCTTCTGTTTCCCTCAATCTATGAAGTAGATATTTAAACCTACAGATTTTGGACCCCCTATCACCAGGACCCTAGGCCTGGCTTTTGATCCCAGGGAAAATTAAAGGAAAGCCTCCGAATATTTGTAGCCACAGGAAAAGAATTGCAGAGTTCATGAAGCAGCACCAGTAGTCTAAACTTACAGGAGCCAATTTGAAATTTTCTATGCATCCAGGTAAAAGGATTCTACTCACAGAGGAATACCTTAAGCCTCTCCAGGTATATTTGCCATTCCAGTTGGCTGAGCCTGCTAAATGAGCAGGTCGAGGGGAGTCACTCAAGAATTTAAAACTTCTGGGAACATTGGCTTTGTGTCAGATTCAGTCTTGCTGTGGCAATTCAGTGCTTCACAAAAGGGTGAAAATGCATCAGAAGTCTACTGATACATCAAGAATTTTTAAAAAGAAAAGTTGAAGTCCGCATGTGTCCTTGCAGGTTGCCGACAGAAGCTCTGCAGCAGTACAATAGAAGTGTGGTACAAACATGATGAACGTACAGCAAGCAATCCAACTTTTTCAATTCTACTTAGAAATGTATAAAATTTGCACACCAAATCTTATATCACAACCTTGATTTATTACTTGAAAATCACACTAAGCTGTCATGTGATTTCTTCCATTCATTTATCAAACAATATTTTAAAACACTGTAAATCTCTTTCCCCTATTATCTGACTTGCTAAGTCCAAAACTTCTCCCTTTGAATGATTTGGAAATATCCTTTCTTTCTAATTTACTCCTGTTACTAAAAATAGAGGATGGAAGGGAGAAGGGACACAATAAATATGTATAAATATCTATTAAGTGCACATCTGTTGTGCTGAATTTAAAAGCCTCCTCTGTTGAAAAAAGGAATATGGAAAATATTTTGGGTGGCAGTATTGGCAGAGAAATCTGTATTCAATAATTTGATTGAATATTTTCAAGGTGAACATTGCTTATAGCTTTGCAGCCTTGCAAATGTTTATGAAGGCAGTAGAATTGGAAAAATAGATAGGGAATGTCTGCTCATTTTTCTCTAAAAGCTGGTGCTTGTATTCTCTAAATACAATTCTGATTTCTATTTTATGAGAAGGCAATATTGTAGTAAATTTGATAGTTAAAATTTTTGAGGCTTTACTATAGTTACCTACGTTTGTGAAAACACATAGTTAAAACTACATTAATTAATTAGGGTAATTGATTTAGGTAAGTTTGTTGTTTTCCAACATATAGTGTTTTCCAAAGTTTTCCTTCTCTTGAGTAGCAGCTATACAATTGTTCTAATGAACTTTCTGCTGTCTTAGAAAATCTACCTCTCACTCTCCAGCCAAGTGTCCCTTGTTTTGTGTATATCAGAATATTTGCTTATCTTTCATTCATGAGTTACGTGACAGAACTGAACAGTGTGACTTCTTAAGTCATGAGAATGTGATTTAGAATGTAATGATGTAATGAAATACCAGGTTCTGCTTATAAGTCACCAGTGCTAGCTTTGCTAGCTGTGCTGGGCTTAACACGAGCAGGTTGTACCTCTCCATCTATATCGTTGTGTTTACTGTTCTCATAATTGAATTTGATTTTTATTTCAGATCATTGCTAGCCGGTATTTTGCCTGTAATGCCTTATTTGATAGACTTCAGTGTCTTTCAAAATTATATAAGTAGCTGCTTTTTATCTTTGCCAATCAGA
The DNA here is from genome assembly GCA_013397935.1 of Dasyornis broadbenti. Classification (NCBI taxonomy): domain Eukaryota; kingdom Metazoa; phylum Chordata; class Aves; order Passeriformes; family Dasyornithidae; genus Dasyornis; species Dasyornis broadbenti. The sequence continues at coordinate 1,442,643 of VZRN01005010.1, read as the reverse complement.
TAAATTCAGAGCAATGTAGTTGACATGACTCACAAAAATGCATCCTGTCAAAGCTCTCTCCTCTTTCCTGAAGACTGGCACTGCTATAATTTTGTACATATTTTCTGCATTTTCTAGTTTGACCACTCGTCTTTACTCTAAAATGGATATTTGAAAGATCGCTGACAATAACTGAACTTTTTGAGTGCACTTTTTTCTACATAAGTATATATGCATATGTGCATGTCTTGTGTGCAAGATTTCAGTTTTCACAAACCTCTGAGTGCCTGTGAATCACAGAAGCCTTCACTGTCTTCATGGTTTAAGTGGATGCACTTGAATTAATTCTAAGGCAAACCTAATTTTTCAAAAAGAAATTAACTTCTTTTTAAGTATAAGGTAAATTGACTCTTTAAAGGGTTCAGATGTCTGTAGTGGTTCTCCGGACAACAGAAGGCAAAGTCATTCAAAAATTATAATCTGATCATTCTAAACTGGAGTCCAGGTCAAGAAATTTCTGACTTTCTGTTCTTATAAGTGCTATCAATTACTGCCTTTCTCTGTCCTTGTTGTCTTAAAGATAGGCGTCTGGTAACATTTCTTCACTGTGCTAGTGTCCTTGGATTCCAATGTTAAACACTAAGGATTGCTAAATCAGGTTTCTAGCTGGAGATGCATTTTGCTTAGATGCACTGCCCAGTCCAACTTAGAGAATTACCATCTTCTAATAATTGCTGTACATACAGCTGCTTGTCTCTAGCAGTATCCTGCTTTCTCTCTTTCCCTTTGCCTCTGTCATGCATGTATGTGAAGTCAAATAGAGTACATATATTCCCATTAGTATCTCCCAGATTAGAACTGGATTTAATTTGGTTCTTTTATTTTGAGAATATTACAATGAACATCAAACTTTACCAAAATATTCCTGCTTACAGAATGTGCCCTATACATTCCTACCCCAAAAATCACAGGTTGTGAGTGTTAACATCACTGACTGCCAACATGGGAGTTAAATATACCACATCTGGATATAAAGAAATAGGACCTGACTGTGACTGGTACCGTGCAGAAGCACATTGATTTCTGACGGTAGGAAAATGAAGACTGAAATGCAAATAACTTTTTTCAGTATGTAACAGTGTTATATGGTTGTTGTCATTTCACACCTGATCTCCGGCCGCAATAAGAGAAAGCTTCTTTTTATTTCTCAGGAATCCTGGAAATGGTGTATTTCTAGTTTTTCGCTTGCATTTCAAATACTCCTTACAAAATATTTAAGTGAAAAAGGAAAAATAGAGGCAAGAAAAAATTTAAAATTCAGGGTACGTGATCTGACAGAGGCTAGAAATTATATGCACAATCATTTACCACCTGTCTGGGCAATTTGTCTAAGTATTGTTTGAGTCAATACATTCAAGGCTATCTTTCAATTATATGTGCTGCAAGGACTTCGCTACTTGCCATCTTCTCAACAGAGACAAAATTTGCTAATAATAAGGTTAGATAGGATGTAGCAGCTGGTCTCCTGTGCTCTGTTGCCGGGGCTATTTAAAGCCATATCATCAAGATAGTGCAACCTACAAGATAAGAAGATAAATAATTTGAGAGAATAAACCTTTTTTTATGGAACTCCTGTACACATGGATTGACATGCTTTCTTGAATAAGGAATTGTGGACTTAAACTGCAAATGTAAAATGACCTTTTTTTGTTGTTGGTTTTTTTTGTTTTGTTTTGTTTGAGGTGACACCTATAATTTTAGGCACATATAGCCCTGTATGAAGTTGGTAGAGTAGTTCAGATTATCTAAACATCTTTATTATTTTACCAAGAGGATTTAAGCAACATTTTTATTTTCCTTTGTGCTTGTTTGGTTGCATATGTTTGCTGTTCCGGTCACTTTGGACACAAAATTCAGAAGGCTGGTCTTTCACTTTTAGCACATTCAGAAGATCCAAGCCATAATCAGAGAAAATCCTCGTGGTTATCTCAATCTCTTTTCCAAACCAAGTAAATCTTTAAGTGTTATTTCACAAAGATACAAAGTTATGATTCAGATGGCTATGCAGAATCAGCGAACAAGTTAACAATACTTCATATCCTTGTAAAACTGCTGGTTCCATCTCAGTTGTATTTTGTTTTAGTATAAGAGCTTTCTGAAATGTTTTTGGTTCCTCTTCTCTTCCACAGACATTAATTTGCTAGCTTATCCCAAACGATTCAATTCCAGCATCCCTATAATAACCTTTGGGGTCTTTTTTTTGCCCTACAAATACTCCTTAAGTTCCAAATGACAGCAAAATCACCCTGCTCTTATACAGCATAACTCTCCTGTAACTCCTGTGCTCTACCTTTTAGCAGCGTTCATCTAGAGTAGTATCACTCATCTTTTTGCAGACCTTACCCCAAACGCCTATATTTCATAGACAAGAGCAAAAAATATCATCCACAGTTCTTGCATCCAGTGTTTCAATTTCAGCAAAGATCCACCAAATCAATACTGTGAAGTCTCACTCTAACAGCCAGCAACGGACATAATATGAAAGAAGTGGACAACAGGGCAATTTACATTATAATTGATTTTTCTGCTCTTTCCCAATAGAAAATAAAGTGTGTTTGTACATAAATATCTAGAATTTAACCCCATACATATAGCTCTGGGCTTTTTGCACAGTTTAACAGATCTGTTTCAATAATTTGTATTGTTTAAAAGAAACTGTCAATATCTACAGGGAAAAGAGATAACCTCAATAAACTCAAATGCTAAAAGGAAACCACACAGCAGGCAGGGGCTGGATTGGCTACCCAAGAGGGCTATAGAGTCATTGCCCATTGTTCAGAGCTGGAACTGCGAATGCCAAAGCTCAGCTGGAGCTGAAGCTCCAAGGGTTTAGAGAAGAATCCAGTCTTTTCTTAGAGGAGCATGATAAGAAAATAAAAGGCAACAGACACAAGCTAAAAGATAGGAAATTCTGATTAAATACCAGGACACATTTCTCAGCTATGACAGTGATCAAATACAGGTACAGTTTGTCCAGAGAAGTTCTGAAATCTCCATTGTCAGAGACAGTGAACTGGACTGGACACATTCCCTAAGCAACTTGCCCTAATTTCACTTTCTCTGAAGAGAAATTTGGATCATCTAAAATGAAATTAGTTCATGATTTTATAATTTTATTCTCATAAATTACTGTATCTTTGGTCTTTATTTTAATATTCTTTGAGGTCTCACTGAAGAAGCCAGTGTCCATACCAATCTTATACCTGTTAAAGATTTTAGTTGAATTCCCATTGAAAATAAATATTTTCAATTTCAACCATCATAACTTCTGTTATTATTTTGAATATTTAGGAGTACAAAAATTACATTTAAAAAAAAACAAAAACAAAAACTTGCCCAAAAGTAAAAAGTTAAGAGTTTTTTTATACTTGGGCAGCTGTAATATTCTTTGCATAACTTCCCTTAACACACTGAATTGCTTCACTTATTTTAATAGGAGTCATTCAACATGACAGTAGGAGGAAATCCATCTTGAATGCAGTATATCAATAACATTATTTTTCCTGAGTACTTTACAGTGTATATTTCCAAGAAAGGAAAAAGAAAATAAACTTTCTTTCAAGAAAATAACAGAATTTCTTTGCATGTCAGTCAATCAATATCATGCATCCTAAAGCACTTTCAAGAGATGATTTAATAAGGCTAGGGCAATTTATCACAGTTAAGTCCTGTAACTTGCTATCAAAATAACTCTCATTGACTTTATGTTGAGTCACTACTCTGTGAGGCTTTGCTGCTATGCCTGCTGTGCTTTTGAACAGTCAATCATGGTGGTTAAGAAATCTCTTTTGCGTCACTGGTTTTGATATTTCTCCTGGGAAGAAAAAAGAAGGATTATTTTATGGTTTAAGTTAGAAGTTTCATTGAGTTTCTTTGAAAACAAATTGCCTGATGGCTTTTTATCATAATTAAAAAAGACAGGAGATTGAAGTTAAATTAATTTCTGTATTGTACTTTCACCAAATTCTCTACTGTATACATTCCTTGTTTTGAGTGAGCAGACTTGTAAGAGAGTAAAGGTTGGATGAGCTGCGAAAAAGCAACGCACCTTAACAGCTGGAAATTTTTCATTAATTTCCTAATTGTAAAAGATTAAAAAATCAGTTTCTGAAGTTTTTTGTTTGTTTGTTTGTTTTTTTGAGACGAGTGTCAATTAAAAAAAAAAAACAGTTAAAAAAGTGTGATGGAATGGTAGTTCTTTCTATAATTCAAGTCCTAGGGGTAAGAGATAAATACACTGTTTCTTTCTGCTTAGTGAAGTGTTCCCACTCCTAAAAGCTTTAAAGAATTATGGAGATAACAGGAAATGGATTTTGTTGTTATTATTGTTGCCTAGAGTTCATTCTGATTAATTTGATGGATTTCTTTCTAATATTAATATCAGTTGACTATGCACTGCTATGTGAGGGGTTTCCACTTACAGCACTTTTACAGGTTGCTGACTTTTCACTTGAAATAGTTACAAATAATGTGCTACAGACAAATGAGGTCAGATTCAGAAAGGAAACAATGTGTGTATTTACATTGTAGGGTTTTTCTGATATTTTTCTTTAAATTTGGAAAGACAATTTAATGGCAATCTATTTCTACATTTGTGTTTCTAAATAGGAATAAGAAAGCTAAATATTGTTTAAATCATATCCACCTGAAAAAGAAAGAAACAAACAACAAAACCCAAAAACCAACAAAACATACAAAGAAACCCCACAAAAACCTCCCAAAAACCAACAAAACAAAAAACAAACAAAACAAACAAATAAAAATCATATAAAGGTCTATTCTGCCACTGAATTAAACACTTTATTAAATTAAACCAGCCAGTTTGCCCAGTTATGTATGTAATTTGAACCATTTATAAATATCTCATAATACAAGTGAATGGCATAGCTAGTCTATTAAAAAGTGCAGGGACGACTGCTAATCACTACTAATTGCTATGTTTAAGTGTCAGAATGATCATGCAATTTTCTCTCTTTACCTTGCCTTTCTTTCCTCATCTTCATCTAATACATATTAAAAAATGCAACAGATAAGAAAAATACTATTTCTGATTTTGAGCCATATGTCTTTACAGTTATTATAATTTTTTAAGTTATTATGAACTGAAAATGTAGGAGAATAGCAAAAAATTGTTGATCAGTTCTACAGTTTGTAATACTAAGATTTTAAATTTAGTCTACATATCTTTTTTGCATAATATTCTAATACGCATAATGACAGCCTTTACATTCAATTTAGTGACTCTTTACAGGAATTTCATTAAGCTCTACATAACTTAATGTACTTTATTCCTCAGTTAATATAATTTTAGGTGAATATGCATATAAAAACACAATTCACCAAGGAAAATCTAAGCTCTGCAAAAAAAAAAAAAAAAAAAGGGGAAAATTATTATGATAACTACTTAAATATTCAATTTTTTTTGTTTGCTTTCCCCTTAAAAATCAACAATGTTGTTCTTCAAAGCCACCTGACATATTTAATGGGCATCCTTAGTATTGACCCGCAGAGACCATCTATATGGTAATATAAGAAATAGATTAATATGAATATACATGAATATATAAATAAATTTATATGCTTAATGTAGTTTTGGAAGTCTGAAAAATTAAATATAAAGTGTTCAAAACCTGCAAGATACTGCTAACAGAAGTACCAGAACAGACATTTAAGATGTGCTGAATACCTGAATTCCCTTCAAATCTGATCACTTTTCCAGTGTTAAATATATATTAGAATTTATTAGCAACTAAGTTCCAAGCAAGTCTTTGGAATCAAAATTTTCTTGGTAAATCTCTGGAGAGGTTGCTACTTTCTGTAGTTGGAGCTGACACAGGGCAGTAGGACCTAAGTGAGAAAATTGGGAATACTGGAGCACATGCAATGAATGGCATGAAACTAGAAACAGTGGCTAAGGTACCTAAACTGAGACTCAGTTCCAAACTGATGCAGTTCCAAACTGTTTTACCTCAAAGTGACGCACTGTCGTTGCACAAGCTGTAGCTCACAGCGGTGTGGCTTGGGTGGTTAGCTACTCATCACCAGATGCTTTCATTTTGACACCTTTGCTAACTGTAGTGAAATAAAAGTAGTTGTTGATTAAAATATAAATCTCTTAGGTGGAAGTAAATCATGTGAATCTGTAGCTGAATTGGTTCAATGCCTGCTATGCCACCATTTTCTTTCGAAGTAAATTCACAATATTGATATTGTAGCCACAACTTTGCAGCACATAAAAATACAGATAAGTTCATGTAGCAGCAACAAACAAGACTACACAATTGATGCCGACAGTGCAATATCCACAGTCTACAGCTCTTAAAGGTAACAAATAGGGATAGAGTATTTTCTGCCGCTTCTCTCTCTCTAACTGGAATTATCTCCAGCAGTATCCAGGGGTTCTTTTCATCATTGCGTATTTTCGGTATAAGCCAAGTAGCAGTAACTTTAAAAATCTAGTGTACATTTATCTTTATTATAAAATAGAATGCCTATGATAGGTGTATTATATGAGTAGTGTAATGTACAAATTTGCTGCAATTTGATCATTATATGACTTTCTGTATTTTCTGTCATGTCCCATAAAATAAGATGGAAATTGCAGTAAAGTGTTAGATTGTCTTAAATTAGCCAGGACTGGTAATAATGATCACTCTTACTTCTTTGCTAGTCGGTAAGTGATAATTGAAACTTGCTGCTACTACTCTTATTTGCAAAGTTATTTGAAAAATTATCTAAAAAAGAATATCAGGACATCTTTAGAGTTTACTCCAAAAGAGACCTCTTGCTGCTTTCATATTTTAGGTTTTCAGCTACACATGCGTAACATTTTTATTAACTGACATACAAAGGTAATAAAACCTTCATCTTGAAACAGCAGAAGGTATTTTTGTTGGTTTTAATTTGTCAGATGATGTCAAAAATATTTCATTAATTTATTTAAATGTTACTCTGCCAGGAAACAGAATTGACTTTGTACTAAGAGCCTAACGCTGTGCTTAAACACCTCATAGTGAGTGATTTTTTTCAAACAATGTGGGTTGGTTTTCATTTGTGTCCCATTTAATGATGTTATTTATATTAACTTTATTACAATCTCAATGTCCTCACATGTTTTGTTCACTGCCACTTTCTAAGTAAAGGATTAAATGTGTGTCAAGTTTTCTCTTTTATTTTAAAGTAGTTGTTTGCCTTTTTATTCTACTATTCCTGAGGACTCTTTATGTATGTCTCTAGTAGCTGACAACTCTCAAACTCTATTGAAGTAGGCATGAATTAGAAGTATTTAACAAATGGAAAAATCAAGCGGTTTCTGGAGAAAAAGCAAAAAAACACAATGCAAGGGAAGTAGAACAGCTAGTCAAACAAAAGCTGGAAAATTATCTGTGCATGGAGTAAATACCAGTTTTATTTCTGTTTTGATTTGAATAAGTATCAATTTTAGCACCTATGTGTATTTTTACACTATTTTACTTAATTTTTTTACCCTTATGCTCCCCATTTTAAGATGCTACCATAACCTGATAGTAATATTTAGTCTTTTTTTTCTCCTCAGACAATATCTTGTTCCAACTCTCAAACAGCTTGGCAAAAGTTTGCTTTTATCCAATCTACAGAAAACCAGAAAAACTTCAGAGATAGCCATGAGGAGAGAGAAGACAGTATATTTTACACAGTCATGGAGCTGGGAGAGATATTAGGCTCATCTTCACATCTAAGATAAAATCAGGAAAACCAGTCTCATGCAATAATTATATTTGTTCTCTTCCACCTCTGAGTCGTAGTTCATCTTATATTTTAGCGACTGTTGGTGTATGCTTGGGTTTGTAAGGCCTAGTATGACCCTTATGGAAGCTAAGTCTGCAGAAGCGATTTTCAAAGAGACTGTTATCATACCTGGTTTGCAGCAAGTCTTTTTACGTTAAATATTTTTATCAGAGAACACTAGGAGGTAGTATCTTTTCTGAATATAGAAGTCTTTCTGGATTATCAGAAAATATTTCGTCTCCATTTCCAAATTATTTGAACTAGCCTATGAAGTTTAGCTACTTGAACAAACAGCTATTTAGGATGTTTTGTGGTATTGATTAAGACAAATAATTTTTCATGAATGAAAATCATGCTTGTGTTCTGCTAAATTAGTTAAATTTGCTCCCAGTAGCAATATAGCACGGGGATTTTTTTAACGTGTAGTCCAGTTGGAATGTGATCTGGGGAGAGAACTGTGCTTAAGTACATACAATCTATCAGATAATCTCTCTATTTGGGAATGACATGGTCTACATGTATTGCAGGAAATGACTGTGAATATAAGAGATACCATACTTGTAGCTACCTAAGGTTAAAAATAAAAAAAAAAATTCCTTTGGCATAGAAAAACAAAGAGAAAGGAAAAAGATGTTGCAGTTAAAGGTGAGATTCATATCAGTGTCCATTGCAGTTCATTTCAAACAACTTAACTGGTACCATTGTCATTCAGCCAGGGTTACAAACCTGCTATTTTCCAACAGTAATAATTTAAATTCCCAAATATATCTGAATACTTTGAATTCTGTAGCCAGCCATTTGGAAAATTGTCTCAAAACAGTTCTTCTTGAAAAGTCCATGGCTGTTCACACTAAGTTCCACAGCAATCTGAGAGAATCACAGAATCAACAAAGCTGGTAAAAGAGACGATTATACTGTAGTCTTATCCTTACTGTCAGCAAATTTTCCTGTTTGCTACCAAAAACGGTCTGCCTGGCTTTTGTTTATGCTCTTGTCAGTGCCTTCAAAATTGTATTCCTCTACATTTTTACTGGGCTGTCATCCTAGGCATTTAATATCTTGTAAAATACTATTTGTGCAAATTGTGTTGGGGCTTGAAGAGTCTGTTCACAGCTGGTTGCTCAGCTGTTTTCATCTGAGTATCTTTTGGGCTTTTTCTTATCTGCCTGTTTCTTTCTTCGATGACTATTTATAAACACTACCTGTATAATTACATGTTCAGATAACCTATTATGCCCTACATGACCTATATCTATGGCTTGATCACATAACCCTAGAATTTCGTTGGAACACAATAAAGGAAATCTGTAGCACTGTATTGGTACTCTTCATACCTCAAGCAGAGAGGTCTTAGAAGCTTCTTTTTAAAAATTCTGTCTGTCAAGAACTGGTAGGTACTGAATCGGTGTCAATACACCAAAGGAAATATAGCTGAGGGTTAAGGAATAGAGGGACTGAAAAATCTCAATACTTTTCCAGAACTGGCTCCAAATAATAAGCTGGTGATAAAATATTCTTAGAGAAGGTATGGCTGAAAAACAGATTTCCAAGGAAGACAAAAAAAATCAGGAATCACACCACTGGTAGAAAGTGCTGCCAAGTCTTGTGAGATCAGGTTAAACTTTTTTATCATACTACAGATGGCATGTACAGAGAAGATTCTGGGAAGTCAACCAGAGACTTCATTAATGCTAGCTTGTTTTACCAAGGGCCTCATGTGTGCCCCAGGAGTGCTAGAAGTACATCATCTTCTTCTAAACTCTAGCTGTAGTAAACTCTGGTTTTCTCTGTGTACAGAGACATATTTGGGTTTCTTGGTTTAGTAAGATGGATTTTTTGGGATAGAATGCACTGCCTTGCTATCAACCTCTATATTACCATAAATAAAGCAATGAGCACAAGGTAAAGATTAATTTATTAGAAAATTACTTACTCAAGAAGTTGGTGACTTTCAAACACATAGCGAAAAGTTGTAGTTCCTATTCTGGTTTGCCTTTCTACATTTCACCAAGCTGAAAGATGCTAAAATCATCTTTAATTTAATCTTTATTTTCATCATTATTTGATTCTATGATTATCAGAACAGTTCTTACAGTTGCTAGACATGTGATCCAAATGTCATGGCAAACCCCATCCTTAGTCTTCCTTCCCTAATACAGAAGAATGACTACAGTTTTAAAAAAAATAAATTTTATAGAAATGCAATGAAATGAAAAAAAAATATTCTGTTTTAATTCATGCTTCATCCCTTCTGCAATTTGTTTGGTTTATTTCATGCTCTTGAAGCTTGAGTTTTCTAGTTTTCCACATTTATTGCCTTCCACTTCACACTGAAGGACCCATTCTGGTCTGACTGAAACAAGGATAAAATACTATAGTGAATCTGAACTGGTAGGTGGATCAAGATTTTCTTTCAGTGTCTATTCTTATTTATTGACATGTGAAACATCAGTTATATCTTCAATCTAAGTACATTGTTAGGTACTGACTTTGAGTTTTGTTCTGTGAGTTCAGAATAATATCTTTTAATGCTGTTTGATATGTATAGAAAATTTGATTACTTGACCCTTCAATGAGACTGTGCTGCTATTTATCCTGGCAGATAAAGAATTTTGTTTTATTTCTCTCATTCTGCATAGCAGGGATCCTGGGCATATCCTTGAAATACCCTACAAATAAAAATCACTGTCAGACTTGAAATCAGTCTGTTTTTCTGTTGATTACTATATCCTCCAGCTACCCATGCAATCTGTTGAAGACAATATAGATTACCAGTTAGATTTCTAAGATAATAGGTACTTTTGTTTTTTAATTAATTGTAATAGAAAATAAAATTGTATTTTTTCTCTTAAAGAAATAAAATATCAAGTACCATCTGTATACAATCATTGGCCCATCATTAACTTACAAATAATACAAAAGCAAAAATCCCATAATGCCATAAAGAAAAGTTGTCTTCTTTTTATAATAGAATTTGTATTACATTTCAAAGGAAATCTCAGTGTTTAATATATGGGTACAAAATAATTTCTGATTGTACATTCAGAGTGTAGGATGATATTTCATTCTTAGGTCAGATCTCAGAAACAAGTAGCGCATCAGATGTTCTGACTATATGTTCTTCTACATAACTATATTGTTATTATACCATGATCCTGAATGTATTTTTCCTTCAACTTCCTTTTTTATAATGGTAGAACCTTGCTCAACTGATTCAAAGAGAGACATAATAGATCTTTATGCTGGAAAAGGAATATGTTTTTAATTTCATAGGTCCTTTTATATACTTATAATTTATTTAATTCATTTACTTTATTATATTAAAGTGACTTTTAACATAGAAAATATCATTAATTTAAAATCTAAATCTTTTTATTTTTCTTGAAAGTTTGAACTAAGATCAGGAGCTGGATCTAGAATTTGGACATTCTGTGTTTGGTAGGTCAAAATGAAGTGCTGGAAAGGTTTTCTTGAACCGAAATTCAGATTTAATCCTTGCCTTACCTGTGCAGGATAATCCCTCTCTTCCTGGGTTCAAAATGTGAAAAATAAAATGGTAGTATACAGACTCTGTACATCAGAAAGATGTAGAAATTACAGGATAATGGAGTCTACCTGACTTCAAGTTGCATTTGTAATCATAAGCATGAACATTGTTTTGAACTGTGCAAACTGAATTTTATGTGCATTTTGAAAATATACATAGTTTCTTGTCAACAAGAAGATCAATGAAGTGCTGTCCAAATTGTTCATCCATTACTTCGCCTTTCTAGTGTCAGCTTTAGTTAGAGAACTTCATTTATTTAAAATTTCATTCACTTTGGGAAGGATGAGGAAGTGAATCAGGTCTCAATAATGGAAATCTAGAAGGGGAAGACATTATCTTTTGTACTGAATTAACAACCACAAGGTAGTAAGTAATTTCAAGGTTTACAAACCAGAAGCTTTGCGCCAAATGATTCTGACCAGAATAGTCTTAAATATCCAGTTCTCACCAAAATCAATGGATGTTAGACTACACACCTAGTACCTCAAAAACAATGTAGGTGTTATATACAAGGCTTATCTAGTTGCTTTTCTTCTTCTTTTTGAGAAGCATATGGCTGGGAAAAAAACCATTCTTCCATTCCCTGTGGAGTGTGAATTGTTTTTTGAAATTATCTCTTTGCATAATTATCTGTTATAGTATAGCACGATTGAAATGCTTTGACACCCAGCCAGTCCCACAGACAGTTTATGAAAGGTGCTGTGCTAGCGCATAAAACTCCCGCCTCTTCCAGTTTCTTACATGACTAGAAACAGCAAAGGGAATAGCAGCAAGACAGGCAAACAAAGACATTTGAATGGGAAAATTATAGTCTTCATCCACTGATAGATTTAGAAAAATTCAGAATCCCAAGTTGATTAACACTCGGTGTACATGACTCCCTTGGATAATAGAGGAAAGCTTGATTTATGTAGTCAGGTTAGGAGCAGCTGCCACTTCCAGCCACTCTATTCCATCACTCTCTCCTGCTCCAGCCAGTAAGCCCAAGGACCTGGGGTCTCCACCAATGCCAAAGGAATAACCTGGCACTTTCCTACTTGCAGGTTCAAGCACTAGCAAAGTGCAGAACATGTTCCAGAGAGCAGTAATAACTGTGCACTTATATAGTGCATATTTCAAATGCAGTGAGGCGGAGAATCATGTATTGAAATACCTCTGTGGTTAGTTCTTGAATGGTGTCAAATTGCTGAATCTAGTAATATGATTTTTACTTAGATTTTTGGTTCATGCTCTTTTTGATGTGAACAGGGAATTGTGGCTCTAGGTTTTGATCTTATTTTTCAGTTAATGTTTGCAGGATGGTGGATAATCTTTCATTATATTCAGATATATCTGTATAATTTCCTCGGCTTTGCAGCATTTACATGAATGCTGCTGTTTACCCCAGTGTTGGTAACCTTGAATTTAATATTTAAACCAAAGGAGTTGTATCAGTCTTCTGAACTCAAAGATGATCCACAGTTTTCCTGCCCTGTCTGCTAATGCACTAAAGATCTAAATGACCATGTGCTTTGTGTTAGTTTGGTGATTCTTGCTTGGGAGTAGTTCTAGAGTTCAGTGACAGCTTAAAAACAGACAATTATACTGAGAGAGTGAGCTCTTTAAATATAATTGGAGAAAGTGCCTGGTAGGAATATGCAAATATTGTTCTTACATGCACCAAACAACTTGCACTTTTGTCTCTCTGTACTGTTGGCTGTAAAGCCTCACATAAATCTGTTTAATCAGTCACTAGAAAGAGCAACTTAAAAAAAGTAGGAGGCAGGTTTCTGAAAGCCCTGTCCACTTTTCATTGGATAAGTCACTAGCCAATGCCTATGCTGGGAAGACAATATAAGTCATGTCCCTACCACTTGATTTTTCTGCCTGTCCAGAGTAACAATTCCTACAGTGCGTGATTAGCGCTTTTTTATGGTTGGTTGGGTTTTTTTGGTGGGGTGACATTTGATCTGATGAGGTTATTATGTGCTAGTTAGGCATTTGGGGGATTCCCAAGGAGTTTTCCTTCTCCATCTATTGTGTGTTAATGTGACAGGGTTATTTATCTCTCTCCCTCATATTGCAGGGAGTTTATGGCTCCCTGCAATAGCATCACAATTTTAGTCCAAAGGTGATACAACCTCCAGGCAAGCCCATCTTCTAGAGATACCTGTCAGAACTAACTTTTAGCATTGTCCCTGCTTAATTACTGTAGCATCGCTGATTAATTCCATGCCACCACTAGGGAACTCTGAAATGAGTGCTTACTGAAGTGAGTCAGGAAAATTTAGAAGCTAATAGAAATAAATTTAGCTGATGGGACTGGTCGCTTTAGAAAATTTTAAAAAGCATTAATGATTATATGAAATCTCTGGCAAAGACTTTCAGTTAAAATGTGTCTTAATTAGATTTTGGCAAGAACTTATATGTAACTGAATTGTAGGTTTTTTGGTAATAGGTGCCTTATTAGGCATTATCTGACCTCAAGCCCTAGTTGCGTGTTTCTCTACCTATTGCCCTCTTTTTTACCCAATTCAGTTATTTGTGTGGCATGTGATAAACTATATTGAGGAACAGAATTTAAAATTATGTTCATTATTTTTTTTTTCCTGCCACTGTTCAAATAATGTCAGTTTGATAATCTGTTATTCTCCTGTCTCCACAAATGCTATTGAAGAGGGTATAAGGCATTGGAGATTGACAAGGTGGATAGAAAAGTGGGAGAAGGAATAGGAGCTGTATAATCTGTCTTAGCTACTAAAGCAAATGTGTACAATATTTTACCCTTGTCAGACAAGTACTGCATGGCTGGTCATCTGCCTAGCTGAAATCTGAAAAACTATTATGCATTTTTCACGATTTTTACCTTCTTTACGTTGTTTTCTTTTCAATAAGCTGTCGTTACCCTCTCTCCCTTCCTTCCTGCTCCCATCTTCAATGGATTCTGTCTTTTTCAGGAAGTTCATTGTTAAAGATTTATAAGTAGTGAATGAGGCTCTCCACTCTTTTATCAAGGACATTTTTCTCAAGCAAATTGACATGTTCACTTCTGAAGGGCATTCAGTTAAACAACTGCATACAAACATCCTCAGTCTCCCTGCTTTTTGGCCTGAGCCAGACACTAAGTCATTCTCATCTCTTATAAACCTTCAAACAGACAAGAAAATGAATGTATTCTGAGTGTATACAGAATGTCCTCGGATTCCTCAGAAGTGATCCAGGAGATTAGATTTTAGGACTATTTTCAAGTTTACAGAATGTTTCCAGCACAAGTATTCTTTGCCCGTGAACAAAAAGACATAGTGACAAAGAGTGAAAGCCTAGTTCTGGAGAATGCTGAAATGGAAATTCACTTCATGGCTGCATTTTTAGTCAGAAAAATCAGAGTAACTAGAGTGTGAGTTCTAAAATATAGCAAGGAGACAAATCCTTTTCTAATAATATTTGTATGAGAAAGAAGGAATGAGAAACAGCAGTAGAGAGGACTGGAGGAAAAGGTAGCAAAAGACTTTCATCCTTTAGACAAAAATGACTGAATCATCAGCTGTACTGTATAAATTCTTTCAGGTAGTTGACAATTACTTAAATCAATAACATTGCAATGTAAGCTAATAACTTTTTAATATTTCCTTATCATGTTGCCTTTTTTTCCCCCTCATCTAAGGAACATGTCTTTCTTTTCCTTTGGAAAAATCCTGGATTAAGTAATAGTAGATTAGGTTAATAATGCTCTTTATTTTGCTTCTCTACAGGGTTTCCTGTACAGACGAATGACTCGGATCACTCATTATTTGAGCATTCGTTTCAAGGATGCATGCAGTTTATTCACGTGGATGATCAGCTGGTGGATTTGCATGCAGTGGAGCAAGGCCAGCTGGGAAGCTTTGCCAACGTCACTATTGACATGTGTGCCATTATTGACAGGTAGGTTGTGGAGAGATCACCCATACTCTGATACACTGATATGTCCTTCATATTCTGAAAATATACAGTGATCCAGAAAAGATAGTCTTGACACTGCCAGTGATCATGCGGAGCCTGTCCTACCTTTCTAGCAGTGGGAACCATGCTTAGATGACGGAGATGATGGCTTTAAATTGTAGACTGTGTAGGGTGCAGTGGAAAGTAACTCTCACATCTCTCCAATCACCAGCAGAGAAGGATGTGAAAAGTTCCTCTAAGTGAGATTCAGCCTATAGGTCAATTATATCGTTGCCTTGAAAAAGGGGAACTCCTCACACATTTTGTCTGTTTCCTAGATGACTCTTACGGAGATATTTTTGCAACTAGAAGTTGTGGGTCTTGGCTTTGGTGTCTTCTGGCTTCCCTGTGTTCCTTGGAGAACATAAGTGGGTCCACAGGCTTGCACATCACTGCATGTAATAAATGCTCAAACTTAATTAAAATAGTGCTTACTGGGTTTGGCTTTTTCCAGTCTGAGAAGAGAAATTGAGAATTAGGGCAGCATTTCACTTTGGCATCACCTTTTCAACCACTTACCTGTATTTATTTAAGTTACTTCTGATTAGTGATTTCTTTGTTGGTGTAAAAAGAAAATACTAGGAAAGACAGAAAAAACAAGTAGCCCAGCTCCTGAATGCAGGCAGTTTGGCTTATCATGAGAATTACCTGTACATTAAAGCCATTCCAAGCCTGCTGGAAAGCTGTAAAAGGTTTTTTCAAATAATGCTATGAAAGCAGCAAAGAGTACTAGAACACAGAACCCTGGAATAATTCAGGTAACAACCAGCTACTGGAGTTCATGTTACCCTCTAATTACACGGCCAACTTCAAAGCTACATTGGGTTACTCAGGGCTATGTCGAATTGAGCTTTGAATATCTCCAAGGAGAGACATTCTACTGGCTCAGTGATTTTGGATATCATTAGCAAATATCTGCATAATTATGGTAAAGAAATCTGTGTCCTTTTTATTTCCTACTTTAAGAGATTCTTAGATAGATGTTACTGTGAAAAAACAAAATATGACATACTGCTTTGATCTTGCAAAATGCCTTTTCTTCCTGAAATGGAGACATCCGTTTGCACTAAATGAGTTGTGGTAGGTTGACCATGGCCAGTAGCCAAACACCCACCCTACATTTAGCTCTCTTCCCTCTCCTGAGAGATGGGGATAAAAACAGAAGAAAGGCAAAAAGACTTGTGGATTAATATAGCAATTTAATAAGAAAAGCCAAAGCTGCACATGCAAGCAAAGTGAAAAAGAGAAATTTGTTAAGAACTTTTCATCAGCAGGCAAATGTCCAGCTGCTCCCTGGGAAGCAAGGCCTCACCACATGTAGTGCTTCTTTTAGAAGAGAAACTCCATGACACTAAACATATTCTTTTCCTCTTCCATTCCCTGAGTTTCTCTTGCTGGCCTTGATGTTGTACAGTATGGGATTTCCCATGATCAGTTCCCAGCTATGTCCTTGTCTAACCCCTTACCCACTTGCCTCCTCCTTGCCTTTAAGGGGAAGGGTGTGGAGAGAAGCCTTGATGCTTCTGGACAAGCTCTGTCCAGCTGCAGCCAAAACAGTGGTCTGGTACCGGCATGGTTTTAGCCACCGCTGGGAAACACAAAACCCCTGGGCTGCTGGGAAGAAGATCAATTTAGTAACTCCATCCCAGCCAGACTCAGTATAGCACTGTCGCAATCTCAGTGTTAAAGAGCATGCTTTGTGATGTACCAGTGAGTTGCTCCGGCATGTCAGGCCACTTTATATTGATGCTCCTCATGGACCTGTTGAAGGTTGAAGTCATAATGAAAAGAGCAAATGACAAACTGCTGTCAGTAGGGATGAAGTTTGTTCTGTCTCCTCACATACATCTGAAATTAAAAAGGACTTCTGTGGTCAGTATTCATCAGTTTGAATTATTGTTATTGGTTTTATTTTGAATATTTGGTTTTGGAAATGTAAACTGACATGAAAGAAAGGATGTGTAAATACAACTAATTAAGACTCTACTTTTTCTACAATGGATAAATTTAAGCTTATGCAACAGTTTGTATTGATCTTAATGATTGAACCCATTTATGAGAGTTTCTATTAGAAATAATTCCATTATTATAGGGAAGTTAATCAGAATTAAGCTTTTGAAATGTATTACAATGTAATTACAAGTAACTTACAATGTAAGTTAATTAGTATCAAAACTTTATTATACATTTATGGAATACAAGACTTAAGGTTTCTTATATATCAAACAGCTTACTTTGGAAGTTAACTTCATATAGAAGTTACTATTTAGAAGCTATTTCTTTTTATAACATAATATACATTCAAATATTTCATATATTATAATGCCATATGCCACATAAAAGTTATATATAGTGGTCTTTTATTATATTAAAAATTACTATACTTTATATATTTTTGTGTATTATATATTACATTTATTATATATGTGTAAAAAAGTTCTATTCATAAAAGAGCTTGGCATATATAACAGTGTTTTATATATGCGTATGTATGTATGTTTTCTTTATATAAGAAAATATACTGTCACTGTGTTTCTCTCTTCTACCGCCTTGGATACTGATATCATCCTCATGTAAATTAAAATTGTATGTCTTACATTTATGCTTTTTAAGTACAGAAGAACTGTGTTGCAAGCAGAGTAGCAATTCTATAGTCACAGAAAATTAGAATAATATCCAAAGAAGTTTCTTAGGGTTGACTTTGTTTTCTTCAATGATTGAGATGTAATCAAGTTTGCTGTTTTCTTATGATTAAGTTTATTTCTCATTACTTTGCACTTTAGAACAAACCCTTTGGCTGAGAAGTAACAATGCCAAGCTTTAGATCTCACTGGATTTTCGTGGCTGTGTTACTAACGTCTGCAAATAAGAATTTACAAGCACTTCTGCTACATTATGACATTATATATAACATTGTTTATGTGGCTTTCTTTAAAGAATCCAAGCACCATGTGTGCTATATATCATCTCTATTTCACTTCCTTTGAAATGGGAAGATACTTGTGTCATGTCATGGTGGGATCCTCCTGCTTTTTTAAACTAGTTTGGATCTGAATCATAAAGCCTTCAGTCATCATCATCAACATGGAAATTGCTTTCATAGGCACACTTCAGTAAAGACCCCCACTGGGCAAAAAGATAAGCTGTCACATTGAATTATTCTTACTGCAGGCTTCAGCCATTTGGTTCAGGGAATAAAAGGTGAAGTTGTAAATGGTGGCATTTTTCATCATTAGCCAGAGTGGCTAGTAAGTAGGGGAGAGTTTTCTCAATTAGAACATAAGAAAAGGTACTGAGGGTTTGTCGAGTTCTCAGGTT
This sequence comes from Dasyornis broadbenti, assembly GCA_013397935.1. Classification (NCBI taxonomy): domain Eukaryota; kingdom Metazoa; phylum Chordata; class Aves; order Passeriformes; family Dasyornithidae; genus Dasyornis; species Dasyornis broadbenti. The sequence goes on along the minus strand of VZRN01005010.1, from coordinate 1,424,012 downwards.
GCACCTGCCTGAGGGTAACTGCTTCCAAAGTCCGTGGTTCTGCTGAGCTAAATGCTGGCCTGACATGGAAAAGGTTTCTGCATTTAATTTCCAGCAGTTTTGAAAAATGTGAGAACAATAGTCATGTTAGAATATTACACTTGTACTTGGGAGATACAAGCGTTGAACCAGTGTCTTTTTATTTTGCCTTCCCCTCTTCACATGAGCATCTTTTTAATGGCAAAGATTGCAAGCTGAGATGTAATTACAGGGGAACACCAAAGCTAAGAAACATTCTCTTTTAACCAGTGGCTAAATAGTATAAATGCATTTAATTTCGTGCAGGTATATATAAAGTAATTGCAGGCAGTCAAAACGTTACTGAGAAAAGAAAAAGAATCATCCCAATTTCTGTCTCTTAATTACCTATAATTGTGTTAGCAATGGAAGCTGCATTGTTGTCACAGTGATCCACATCCTGCATTACTTGTGACAGCACAGGTCCCTATGCATGCCCTCTACTTAACATTAGCTACCTAACTTGTTGTTACAGTCCAGATGGTACGGTTGTACTTTCAGATTTTAGCACAGGACATTGAATGGGAATTATTACTCACAACTAATTTATTCCAGCAGTCTCAGGGAATTCTAAAACTTTCCTGACTTTATTATGGCTAGAATTATGGATTTTAATCACAAAATCACAATGAGGAAATACCAAAGTGACTTCAAAATACAACATCAAATCTGCCATTGGAGATTATGCAGCATGTAAGCCAATTTTATGAAAATTTCTGTGTGCCATGTGAAAAAACGGGGGGGGGGAAATGAAAAATATTCATGTAGCTGTTTCTGGTGCTTTATGAATATGTAAACAATGTGATTTCCTCTGTAACACAGTGAGATGAATTAGATGCCAGTTTTTGAGAATAATTTCACATTAAAGATTAATTTAAGTAATCAGGTACATGTGGCAGAACATTTCTGGATGATTATTGCTTACCTACTGTGGGGATACACTCAGTATGACAGAGTGCCAGCATTCAGTTTTAATCCCACACGACCATATTCTGTAAACTGGGGTTGCCAATCAACGTTTGAAATAATTCATCTAAATAACAAAACACAGCAAGCATATTTGTATGTATATATGGCCACAATGTAACTGTCAGCAAGATAGAATTTCTTTGGAGTTAAAAATCATCGGTGCAAATAGTATTAAAGTTCTTAATTTGTAGATCTTTACAGACTTTAGGATTCTGCACTTCCTCAGTGCTCTTCTCCTCCCTCTGCCAGTTCAGTGGGGACACAGACAGACAGATATCATCCAGCAGTGCTCTGCATGAGGAGCAGATGAAATAAGAATATTCTGGCTGGAAGCAAAACCTGCCTTGCAGTTGAGTTATTTCCAACACAAATTCACAAAAAGGAAGTTACATAGGACTGCCGAAGGGCTGACACTATACCATGACTTCAGCCTGCAGATATTCCTGGCCATATGGCTGGAAGCTACTTCTTGCATGTGCCTTCTCCCTCTCCTCTTCTTGCTCCCACACCTCTTTGTAACCATATAAACTTTATACATGGAAATGGAGGTGAAAGCTGCCTTTCAATGAGAAAGAGTCAAGTGCGTTTACATTATAATCCGTCTCAGTCCGGAAAGGTGACTTTGTAGACAGAGATTATACCTCAGATGACAATGATTTTAATACTGTGGCACTTGTCCATTATGTACCAGACTGTGACAACCGCCATATTATTAACACAGTTCAGTAGACAGCTACGAGGTTACAAACTCTACAGATTTAACCACAAAATAGGAATAGTTTAATTGCTTTTTGAAGTATATCTTAGATTTTTTGCAATATTTTTTTTTACTATGAAAAAGTCTCCATTCTTGAAAAAGGGGATGGGGGGAACACTGTAAAAATCAGGGAAAAGAAGGCATGAGAAACTTTAAAAATTGAATAAACTGGGTTTTTTTCATGTATTAACAAACCTCATCCCTTGCACACAGCTGGAAATATTTGAATAACTTGCAAAATTTAACAGAGTCTATGCAGAATTTTGGTATCATCAAGAAGTTGGCTGGACCTGGTTCCAGCTGTCATTAGCTAGAAGGGGACTCCCCAAAACAACAAGAGAAAGAAAAAAGATGGCAAAAACCTGTAGGTTTCCTGTATGGAACAGTATGACATGACCCAGACTGTTCAATAACTTAATAATGCAATCAGAAACTGTTTAAACAAGGTGGAACAGTTTGAGATGCAGATGGTTTGAATGCAATTTTATTCTTATGCCTTTGCCATGTTTTTTTTTTTTCTCTTTGTCATATATTACACAAGTTGCAATAGTCAATAACATTCTTATGAGACTCTTTTAAGTAACTCTGTGGGTTGTACATCATCTTGTAGCTGGATGCCTGAACATGTTGAAATCTCAAAAAATCCTCAGATGTTCCTTGTGTTTAGTCCTATATGAGCTCTGCAGAGGGGAAAAAATATTTCATTTTAACTCTAAGGAATATTAATATCTTTGTTTATTATGATTAAAAAATGTATACTACTGAAATAATTTTCTAAGTGGATTATTTGTTCATTATAAATACTGGTTCTTGCTAAAACAAAAGCTAAGTCAGTAAACATTTAGGAAATACCTTAAGGAGCACTGCAGACCTCACCCCTGTGGAGCCAGGGGCAGCAGTCAAGAAAAGAGGTGCAGAGGGGTTGCAAGGGATCCCAGTGATTTTGGAGCACCTAGTGGAGCCCTGTCAGCTACAGGAAGGATTCTTGCCCCGAAGGTGAATCAGATCAAGAGCATTTGCTGATTATTGGAAGGCCCTGACACGGCCCCAGGTGGGGTGGGATAGAAGTCGAGCATCTCCTGGTATCTGTGTCCAGAGTGTGGGATGAGGACACAAGGTCTTACTCATGTGTTCAGGGAATAGCTGATTACGGCCTGTGGGGTCAGGAAGGAATTTTCCACTGAGGCAGACTGGCACTGGCCCTTGGTGGTTTTTTTTTGCCTTCCTCTGCATCATCGAGCATGTGATGGTAAGGTTTCCTCTGGGCCCTCTTGGCCAGGTTGCTGCCTGCTGCTCATGCCCCATGAAGACAGGCAGCCTCTCCTGCCCTGAAGCAGCTTTTGCCTTCCTCTGCAGCACTGAGCACAATCCTCAGCCTCCTTTGGGCCCTTTTGGTCAGGTGCCTGCTGCCCTTGTGCCTCCCATCTGGCGAGAGGAAGCTTTCTAGGCTTCCAGGCTAGGCCCAGGGGTGGCCCCCAGGGGTTGCTTCTTGTCCTCGGTGACACTGAGCACAGCCCCTGTCAGGACTCTCTCTGGCTCTCTGTCTTCCTGTCCCTCCACCATCTTTGCTGCCTTTCTTGGGATGTATTCAAGTACCTCAGCACCTTTTTTAAATGGTGAGGTCACAGTTACAGAGGTTCCTGTCATCAAGGCACTCACCTGCTTATGTTTATTAATCTGGTATTTGGATTTGAAGAAAAATTGATAATAGTGTCAAACTTTTAAAACGTTTTTTAAATAATCTTACAGGGTTTTTGGCAAAACCTTTGCTTTTTTTTTTT